>JAFIDM010012231.1:165265266-165337658 GCA_023159025.1 Thereuonema tuberculata
TGCTTTGCTAACAATTTCCTCCCCTTGAAATTAATTTGATCTCTTTAACAAGTCAATTTCATTGCTTTAAGCATTCAGTGGCGGGTTTTATGTGCTTTATCCTGCGCCCTCAACTCCTCCTTCGGCCTTCCCAGAGCCAAGTTCTTGGTCAACATGCATAAATTTTGATGCATGATACAGCACCTCACTTGCTGTCCGTGGGCTGCGTGTCAATCACGTAGCAGCTAAGGAGTGAGATGGGTTGCTGTACGTGAGGGTTTTGTCGCTGTCTCAAAAAATACAAGGGGAGGCAGCAATTAATCAGACACGGGCGGCCTTCCAGAACCCTTCCAGCCCACCGAAGTTCTCTGGTAAGCAGCGCCACCGCACGATGAAAGCTGGTGACTAAGGGGTTATGTCCTCTACGTAATGTTGGAAGAGCGTGTGCAGACAGACTTCGCTATAACAACGAAGTAGCTCTCGCACTCACAAATCAGTGACTTTAGGAGTTGAAGACAACATTTGTATTTACTTAAGTGTTAGCGGAAGCACCTGAACACACTTTAGCACCTAACTGGATAACATGGACAAGTTATTTGTTTGTTGGGTCGTTTGCTATAAGGAGAGTTATACTGGTTAAAGCAGAACTAGCCAACGATCAATCGATAGCGCTGTAGCTTAGAAATATTTCTCTCTGATAAAAATATTTTCAAAGTTTTCTAGTTGTTAGTGTTTTTTTAAAATCAATTTTATCCTCAAACTATTTCGTTTACTTTTTTATATGAAATATTTTTATTAAATATTGATGTTTTACTTGCTTAAAATAAAGCAAGCACAAAATATTTCTTTTTTAAATATTAAAACGTTATATATCCAATATATAACGCCCAAATCTAAACTGAATCGCATATGCCGAGAGGATAAAATTTAATTTATCTAGAACATAAAATTTTATTTCTATGAACAAATTTAAGAAATCCATATATTGATTCATAATTTAAATTGTCATATTTTTTTTTTATCTTTTTCTTTTATTTACTTTTAACTATATTATAAATTGGCCATAACTATTAAATATAAATTGTATTTAATTGAAATTAGATCTATCACTGAGTTTCATTTCTTTCTTTGTTATTAAAATTGAAAAAAAAAAATGTTTGCATTAAATGTTGAAACTTTATTTTATTTTCATAAAAATTTCCAAATTTCAGTAATGACTGTGAATCATTGTATTCAATGTTTTAAAAGCTAATGAGAATTAAGTTAGTTTTAAGGTATCAAAATGAATGATCTATTTTCAAGAGTATTTCAAATATTTAAAATTGTATCGTTTTTTCTTTCATTTTTATTTCAAGTGATTTCAATTGTTTCAATAAAGATTAATTTCTAAATTTTACTTTACTTTAAAATTTCTTACAAGTAAGTAATGAAAAAAATCATTAAAAAACGATTATTGTAAATTTCTATTGATAATGTTTCGTCTAAATCATACATCTAACAGTAGTTTTTAAGATTTTTAAGTTTAATATTTTTAACTATTCATAGAAAAAAAAATGGAATAGTAATTATGTAATGACCTAGTTTCTAAAACATCGTATTTATAAAATATTGACTGATAGGAAAACAATATAAAATTACAAACAGAGTAATTGCTTTATAATCTTAATGTGAAAATAAAAAAAAAAAATTAAAAAAAGCTAGAAGTAAAAAGTTTTCTAGAATTAATTTTTGTGAAATATTTCAGTACTAAAATTTTTTTGATTTCTGTCTGACTTTTCTAAACTTGTAAACCTTTAACCTCAATAAATGAGCAAAGTACGTTAATGTCAACGCAACGACTAAGTATTGAATATTTATTTTTTTACGTACAAGAAATAAATAATGCATATAATATTTTAAAAATTTGGGTTACTGGATTTCACTTCTATAAAAATACAATACAATCTTTTTTGGTCCTATTCCCGATCAAAATTTTATTTTCATACAATAAATTGATATATTTGGAGGGAAAAACGCCAACACAGTGCTCCTCAACTAAAATAATTATTTAGAAGAATAGCTAATTGTATTCATCTAACTTTCAATCAAATCAACTAAATTTCAATCAATTAAAAGACATCTGACAGTAACATTCGTCCCCTTGAACTGTCTCAGTGTCTGGAATTTTGTCCCAGTCCATTATTGCAGTGTAGCTCCAAAGCCCTAATTAAGTCTGAATACAGAAGAAGCATAAGTCATGGTGTCTTTTAATAAACCACTTAATGTGAATGGATCCAATTCATATTTATCTAACTGTATTTTTTTTTTTTTTATTTAGAAATTAAGGGAAACTACATTCTAATGTATAGAAAAATAATTTACTTTCAATTCAGCCATTTTAAATTATTGCTAATATTTACTATAACAATCTTTTAAGCAATTTTTACTAATAAGTTATCGATGTGCTGGTTTTATAGTTCTGGATTTACTCCATTTGTGCAACTGAAATCTCTTGCGTCTTTGAGCAAATCCAAATATCCGGAATGGGCCGTTGCTTCTGCAATATAATCCGATAAACTAATCTACTCTTGAGATAAGTTTAAAATCACTGATCCGTTTACATTTGTGGATAATAAAATACGAAGATAAAAGTAGATCTAGACTGTTAGAATTTGAATCTATAGTCATTGAACTTAAATAGAAAAGAAACCCATAGCAGCTTTCTATCAACCCAAAACACATATAGGGTGTAAATAGAGTGCCTACTAGCGGTACTTCAGGGAACTACTCCAATCAGTTCTTTTCCAATCCTTTGATCTCTTTTCAGTTGTGTGATTTTAAGGAAGAAAAGAAATGGAGATAAAAATTAAATCAGCAAATCTTTTATTTCATCCGAACTCCTGTAGACCATTTTAATTATTTGAAGAACGAAATGCTCATTTCTTTTTGTGTTTTTTTTTTTTAGTTTTTACTTTATAAGATAATAACTTTTAATGAAAGATTGCAAGTGATTAGATTGAATCTCAATAAATCATTTTTTTATATCCTTGTTTTATTTCCGGACATTTATAAAATAGGTTTATTTCATTAAATTGTATACAAAATAGAGTTCGATTCCTAATAAATATGTCAGTAAAAGAAATTTGTACCAACTACCAATTAACTACCCGTAAATTACTTCTATACTATCTAGTGTATCAGCTATTAGAAATATTTCTTTGGTTCTTAAAAAATAAAATCAAAGAATTGCTTTTTCTATTCACATATGACTCATTTTGAAATTTAAGTTCATTCATTTGGATATTTTTAAGTTTAATCAATTTAAGTGAATCGAATGAATAAATGAAATAAAAACTCTAGCGGTAGAAACTGCAATTTTAACTAGTTAAAAAACAAACAAACAACAAAAACTACAACTTTTTTTTTGCCCTAAATACCGATCACTCATTTACTACTAACTTTTTTCCTCTTATAGTACCGGTAATAGTTAGTTGCTGAAGTGCTTGATTAAGGAAATGATTTTTATATTTTAGCTTTGTATAATCAATTCATCATATTTTCTTTGTCCTTTGCAGAAATGTCAAGGCTGTAATTTGAGAATGCAATGACACCAGTTTTAAATTCGCATCTCCAATCGCCGGAAAATTTGCAGCCCGTTCATATATCAGCAGATGATAACCAGTATGTAGCTTTCCTCTTTTCCCTGTATTTATTTATTTATTCATTTGTGATTGTTGTTATTATTTTTAACAATCCTTGCGACAAGTTAGGTTCTATTAATTTACAATTTAAAAAAATAAATAGGAATCATCAAATTATGCAATCCAGAAAAATGGACAGAAATTATAATAAAAATACACGAATTTTTTTGTAAGTTTTATGCTTAAAAATAAACTTCACTCTTTCCTAAACTTCACTAATTTATAATCACCAGTTATGCAAATTGACAAAGTATATACTTTAATAGCTGAAATTAAAGAAGGATTAAAAGAATTAAAGAAATTAACAGTTAAAAATGATACGAATTAGAAAAAAATATAGATTGAAAGTAAATATGAAAGTCACGATCACTGAATAATTTATTTGTTATAATATCGAAAGTTTCCGTCATCGTCCGATAGCTATTCTCAATATGAAAGACTTTAGAGGCACAACTAGATCTATTACATAAAATAATAACAAGAATAATAATCATGTAAAAAAGTTTTTACAGCATTTCTATCAAAGAAAGATATCTTCAAATAAAAGAAAAGAATATTTTTTTTAGCATTAAACATCTATTTTAAATATTGTTAAGATGAGAAAGCTGTAAGATTCAGCAAGGAAAAAACATTTACTTAATGTACTGTGTTCTTTTATTTTACAAAAACGTGTGTTTGTATTGTAAGTTGTTCTGCTTATAAAAAAATTAATTGTTTGGAGTCTTTGTTGATATAACTTATAATTGAAACTTACTGGTTCAGAATTAAGCCTGTACCTTTTGGGTTAGAATTACGCACTACGAACATCTCAAATGTAATCCACCTAAACAATTGCTATCCAAACAAAGGAATTTGATATTTAAGCCCACAAGGTCGATTGAAACCAATTACACATTGGAGAGAAGGTCACCGAGTAAAGTCGAACTGCTTTCACTCAAAACTCAGGTCAGCAGTTGTTTTGTCTATCGCAATCCAAATAGCCTAACAGCATAAACAGGAAGATCATTGATTAAGCATCAACATGTCATCAACTAACATTAAAGTACCTTGGACAAACAAGATTCCAGCGTAAAATAATATTTCACCAACTCAGTCATTCGATCAATCTTGTTCTGGACTCCGACTCTTATCAACAGGTGTTGTTTTTAATTTTAAATAAAAGTGTACGTCCATTATAATTTCAACTGACTTTTGAAATCATAAGTTAATATTGTTAAATAATTACAATTAATAAAGTGTTAATGTGACTCGGTTCTAAATTTTGAGATAAAAATAAAACATAAAATTAAAATTAAATTGCAACAACATAAATTTATAATAGGAATTTTAGAAATTTTGCTGCTTTCTTATTGAGCTGTCAATATTAATTAATCAGTCAATGTCATTGATTTTATGATGAACACAGATCTTAAACTTTAAAAGATTCGAAGAATCCTATTGGAAAGAGTATATTTTTTTAAGTTACTTTTAAAATAATTACAGTGCCTTACTTTTGAAATATAATTCTACAAACTTTTCTCGACCAAAATATGTGTTTTTCTCCATAGGAATATTAAACTGAATGTAAAGAATTTCCCATAGATAAAAGCAATTACAACATGCGCTTGTGTTTGCTTGAGATTTATTAGGATTTCCAAAAATAAGGAAAGATACTTTTATATAGGATGATGACATGTAACATTTTATGTAAGAATGCAAACCAAAGTGACTTAATTATACAGAAACTGAAATAGATTTGGAAGAACATGTAGCAAGACGGTCATAGATGTACCAATAGAAACTAACTTAATTTTCTCGGAATGAGAGAGAAGATAAGGAAAAGGTTCACAAAGATAGATGGAAGATAAAAAGAAAACTTTTCTTGTTTTGGAAAAGTACTTCTTCCGATCCAAAGCCTTAGAAACAATTTTGAAAAATCACTAACCTTTCTTTTAGTGCATTTTCTTAATCTTAAAAAAAAAAATCTTTTATTGTTATTTAGGATATTGGTTAAAAGAATTTATGATTTAGCAAATGAAATTATCGTAATAAGAAATGTGATTGACTTAGCAAGGTGTTTTATTTACTTGTTATTACATATACCAAAACTCATTGATATTTTCCAATAGCTGTCCAAGCAGTTCAATCCATTTTCATTTGTAGGTTATATTTAAACCTGTATTAATAAATTAAGAGGTATTCTGAATATCACATTTCAGAATTCTAATTGTCAACTTATTTAGAAATATTCAGCATTTCTAAATTGTAGCTTATAGAACCATTCAAAAAAGGAAGTTGACACAAATGTAGAGTGGCTTTTTTGTTCTCTTTATATTAACATTTGAATCAGTAAAAAAACACACACACAGACACACAAAGAATCAAAATAGAGAAAATCCCACCATGGAATAGAATTTTGTTCGCTTTCATAAATTCAAATTTTATTTCTAATATATTTTTGATTTATAAACTTTATCCATACTGTGTGTAGAAGTATTAGAATATAGGACCAAACACACAAATACAAGAAATTAATAACAAATATAGAACTTCATTACATGTTACGAAGGTATATCACCTTCTTCTTCAGATGATACGTTAATATTTATACGTTATTAGTTAAGCCTATGTTTTTCCTTCTATTATTTTTGGTATCATCTGAAGAAGAAGGTGACATACCTTCGTAAAATGTAGTGAAGTTCTATATATGTTATTTATTTCTTGTATTTGTGTGTTTGGTCCTGTATTCTAATATTTTTGATTTTTTTTTCTACATAAACAATATCAAGATATTCATTTAACTACATGAAATATATATTTTTTTTTAGTTTTACCAATAAAAAATGGAAGCTCATTCTGTAGTTTAATTCTTACATAATAATTCAAGCGGATCAAAGTTGATTTCAGTCTTGGAATCTATGAATTCACAGGCATCGAAACTAAAAATTGAACTTATATATTAATGTATTTTTATATATTTTTGTCCTGTAAATATTAATATCATAAAGGAATTAAAAACTCCTTTGGTTAAACTTAACCTTTTGTTAAGTATTATGAAATGTATAGGTTTTAAACCTGATAGCTTGGTAGTCTTTTGTAAAGGTCATTTAATTACTGTCTTTTCAGTTAATTTTAGTCATTTCAAACATTTAGCAGTTTTAAAGAAGGAATTTTTAGAATAAAACTAGTCCAAATAGTTTAAGAATAAAAATTCGAAATTATCTATCTACCTATTTATTTAAAATTAATTATTAGAATAAGTTAGTTTCAACCATTCTCCTGTAAAAGTTAGAGATTCAGTGCTAATGTTGAGAAATTTTGTTACTTTCAAGAAGTAAAATAAAGAAGAACTACAACAATTAACAAAAAACAAAAAACAAATACAAAAAAAAAAAAGGAAAAATGAAACAATGTTTGCTTCAGTTGATAGCAAGCAATTTAGATAACTTACTATCACTCAACAAAAAAAAAGAAAAAAGAAATGCATTTTGCAATCAATGTCATATTCATTAAAATTCATACTTCTAAGAAATTCATCTTTGCAATTGAATACCCTTCATTTAAGTCAATTGACTTAAGTATATGTTTTAAATCATATTTTTTTAATCAGTTTAACTATGTATTAAAGCTTTGTAAATTTTCTATGAAGCTTGAAGATAGGACTCGCATTAATAATAAAATGTACAAATAATAACGTGTACATTATTTCCTAACATTCCTTCCTTCATAACCTGTTCTTATTTAGAATTATGTAACAAATGAAATGGAATTTCCATACCTAAAATTCTACTACCAACACCTACGCTAAAACGAAACCGTTGGCTTAAAATAGACTGCAATTAATCTATTAAAAGACTGCCAGAAAAAAAAAAAAAAAAGCTCCAAGCTTTCAAATTTACTGCTGTTGTTAATGAAACTGTAGTGTTAACTTCAAAAACAATGTTTACCTTGCTTAAAGGAAATACATTTTAACTATGAAAAAAAAATATTAAATTTCGAAATCTTAATATTGATCACTTCATTTTTTTTTCTGTAGTAAAAATAACAACTTAATTTTCATTGGATAAATCGATAAAAGTATTTTTTTTATATAAATTATCTGATAGCGTGCATTTATTCATCGCCTACCTTTGTGTTCCAGTC
Source organism: Thereuonema tuberculata (assembly GCA_023159025.1). NCBI lineage: Eukaryota > Metazoa > Arthropoda > Chilopoda > Scutigeromorpha > Scutigeridae > Thereuonema > Thereuonema tuberculata. The sequence goes on from JAFIDM010012231.1 coordinate 165,273,048, forward strand.
ATATACCTTATAAGTGTTAATTTTATTTCTTCACATAGGATTGTTTACAAACTAAGAGGCGTACATAATATTTAATCTACCTGTATCACCTGCCCCTAACAAATAGATCCACGAACACCACTTTAATGTATTGTGAAACCAAGAGGAAAAAACCCTAACTTAATTAACAGATTTCTATGTTAGGGTAGTAAAATTGATATGACTTTGTTTTTTCTGAACCTAGTTAAATGCACGAAAAATAACAATTAGAGCTTAATTTGTTTAACTCATACACTGTATAAATTTTAATTTTTTTCATTTGATATTTTACTGGCATCTTTACATTTCTACAAAGTCCTTTTAAATCAATATAATATTAAATCAATATAATATATGTTTCAAACATTTTCCTTTTAATTTTAGAAGGAAAATGTAATTTGGGGAATTATTTTTCTTAACATAGTAAATATTTCTAAATTATCAAAAAGTAATTTATAACTATTTAAAATGAAATGAGTATAAATAAGAAGTTTAAATAAAATAATTTTTAAAAAGAGAATCTTATTGAATGTACTTCTTTTGCAAGCAAAAAAAAAAAAAATCCTCCCTTCTTGATTTAGCAAAATTCTCATTAATTGTATTGATTATATGTTCGTGCGTGTCCCATTTTCGGTCTTCATTTTACTTTTAGACTGTTCTCAATATTTCATTTGCATAGATTATGTCTAATTATTTCCCGTCTTACTATAATTCTTTTAATCCTACATGTTATTATGCAGGTAACGGAAGTTGACCAATCGCTAATTACATCTTTCTCTTTCTTATTATGGCCTAAAACAAAAATAATATCATTAACTCTCATTTTCATCAAGATAAAAGGAAAAGTTTTGTCTCTCTTCTGCATTTTGAATTTTACCTGTGCATTCACATAAGAAACTTTGAAAGTTTGTTTAGATCTAAGTTGTCATTACCACAATTCTTGATTTTTGATCATCGAAGAATAGCATAACAGCAACACCGACAGAATTCAATCTCTTTTTCCCATCTAAACCTTAAAAAGAAAAAAAAATGTTAATAGTATTGTCATAATATTTAAATTTTAATAGGATTTTAAATGAATTACTGATGATACTGCACTCAATTTAGAATGCACTTGGGAGAAAATAAAAATGACAATATGTAACAGCTTTATTTATTGAGAGCCATTTCAGTTAACACAATTCTGAAACTATCTATTTCATATTCTTTCTTTATTTCAAGCCATTTCATAGAAATGTGATGAATAAAGTAAATGTATTTATTTAGTCATTTTCGAGATTTATATCTTAATGTGCACAGATTTAATTCCTTTACTGTCGAATTGATTTACTGTAATTAATAAAGAGATTGTCAGATTTTGTTTACTGATCATTATTAAGAAAGTTTATTGGAATCTATTAAAATTTCAAGCTAAGACTTAAATTACATTTTTTTAATGAGCTTCTTCAAATCAACATTAAAAAATTGATTGACCATTTTTCTTTTTGAAAAATTCTAATATAAACAAATATGTACATTTTACTTAATGTTTTTTTTTTTTCCTCTTGTGGGGAAATTAAATTTAAATCAGCATAAAAAATTTTATTTTAGCTTCATTAATAAAAATGGAAGAGTATTATCCTATTTTAGAGAAAGGCTTGTTTTGCTCCTATTTTATTTAGTAATTTAAGTTTATCCATTAATTCGTTATTTATTATTTCTCAACTAATTTATGTTTTAAAAAAATAACATTGTTCAGGAAGATCTAGAACTAAGGTTTCTTTTATTTAAAACAAGAATCCTAAATAACGACTAACAAAGTTGCTGAGGATTAAACAGTTGAACGCACATGAATAGTTGCTTTTATGCAAGTGTAGCATTCAGTAGATTGATGCCTTCTTCTTTTGAAATTATGTCTTTTCTGTGAGAAAGATAAAACTCTTCATTTCTTTTTGGTTTGCTGCTACCACGTTGATTGCCGTCAGCAGACACCTAAATTATCGATTCTCAGTAATCACTGTTTCCCGGCGGACACTCACCACGCTTCACAAATATTTTATGGAATTGGATTTTAACAACTAATTTGGGCAAATAGGGAAGAGAAGCAGCAACTACAACACATACTACTTGCGCCCCCGCTCGTCGGTGTCTTATACCACTCCCCTTGAGGAAATTGAAAAAGTTTCATGATGCTCTCTATTAGAGATTTCCTCAATTCTGTCACCTTCCATATATTGCTGCATAGAAAATGACTTCCTTCCAGATACCATATACTAGATTGCGCGCTAACACACACGGAGTTTGTAGCGTTAATTTACACGAATAAACTTTTCAAATATTAAGGTTATTTTTTAAAATATGAAGTCATTTCCTGAGACCAATTTTCCTCGGGGTCTTCCTAATCATAATACCGCCTCGACAGCGTATATGATGAAGTCCTCCATATATGTCTTCGAACCAATTACTTTTGGCTAATTCATAACGTGGAAAATAATGCAGAGAATTTTTAATGTTGAAACCAAAACAGCTGATAGAAATTAAAGAGATACACCAGTATAACAATTACTAAGGATGAAGATAAATATATTTTTTCTTACGTTTTAATAAAATATTTTATCTAATTTTTTTAAGATAATAATTACATTACAGATATTGATGTGAAAGAAAATTCTATCTTTAAAAGTTGATATTTATCCTATGGGCTCGACCATTGCCTTCGGCCTTGACTTGTTGGTGATGCAGGTACCATTGTAAACAATTTAACTATCTAATCGGGTGTGTAAGATCATGGGATTTGGATTTCAGATAACTAAAATTTGAATTATACGGTTTGATTAGAGGTAGTTCAGATATCTAAGTCTGATTATTATAAATAAAGAGGTGACAAATTCATATTCGAATATAACGATATAAGAATCACAGGATTAGATTTCAGAGGTTAGAGTACCGGATAGGAAGTGACTTACGAATAATATATTCAAGATTCGCTTATGTAAACTCTTTTATGTGATGAAATTACTTTTAAAATTATTACATTTACACAGATACCAAGCGGGAGTCGTTGGGAAAAAAAAAAGCAACACGTCGTGTAATATAGATAATATAGATATTAACACAAATATAATTATTTATAAATTATCTATGCCAGGAAAGCTCAATCTATAAGCTACGTTGCATTCTGGGAGGATCTTTATTCAGCATAGGGACTGTAAATATAGTGTAGCCGAAATAACTTTCAAGTAAACCTGAAAAAAAAGAAAGTTTGTTTTTTTCTTTCAACCTTCGACAATTTTATTCAGAAAATGACAGTCCTCTATATTCACACACATAAAACGCAAAAAAGAAACAAATCATAGAATGTAAAAGTTTAAGTTTTGATTTCTCTGTCATATGCAGTACTTAGTAATAAGTTTATAATAAGTTTGTACTCAGTAAACTTACTGAATAAATTCTTTAGTTATACTAACTAATTTGTAAGACCTTAGAAACTGAATTGATTCAATTTACATGAAATTCATGATTTCATGTAAAAGACTGCGCCCCTGTCGATCTCCGTGGGAAGTAGGTTACTGATTGCTCAATTGTTCAAATGCCCCTCTATGACGTTTTGAACTAAGAACGACAATAAAACGACACTTTTAGGACATTTAAAGGTTTTCGGCAGTATACACCCCTGTAAATGTCATGAAATAACCCAGACAGACTCGGGGTGGGGAAAGTTGGGCTGCTATTTGTGGGCTCGAGTTTAAGTCGTAGGTGACAGATCGCTGTGCAGTCCCACAAATGCTTTCTGGTGTCAGAATAAGGTTGATGTTACAGCACAGCTTTAGTCTCCCTTTCCCTTTTGTCGCTCCTGATGAGGTGTCAGGTCAACGGCGATACCTGATCTTACAATTTTATGGACTATTGATAAAAGCCAATGAATTGAATTTTATTGAACTTTCATAGAGTCGTTGGCGCTTTCATTGTGTCTGGTAAAAATTATGATTTCTAATTTCAGCAACAGTGAAGTGGTCTACAAGAGCCAAAAAGTGTCACTTTCTTTCTGCCCTTTTCTTACCGTGGCTACTGGATATTGGCTTTCACGTGTTGCCTCGCCTGCTTCCTATTGTCATTGATGCATTTAGTCTCCACTAGATCTGCTTAATTCTCTTGGAGTGGCCAGTTGCGTACTTTTTTCTCCTTGTACGAAAGACCTCAATTGCGACTAATGAAGTGTCAACCAATCACGTTAAAGCGAGACCTTTAAAACCATCTAATTTCTCTGCTTATTCGCTGTTGGAGAAATTCGTCAAATGGATTCCACATGAGCAATTTTGTTAGTTCAAAGAAGTTAAGTTACGTAGTTAGTTTCGTTTTCACAAAAGACTAACCCACAAATTCATACAACAGCGGGAAATATTGTGGGAAATATTTAAAAAAAATTCTCACGAGATTTTTTCCTTTCTTGATTTTGACTGAGTTTGATTTTCTGATTCCAATGAGACCTAAAGCAGGTGACGGAAATACATTCTCAATGTCTCCGACAGACTGAGTCGAAAGCACAGTAGAGTCGCATCATCAGATTTCTAAAAGAACGATTTTTTTCCTTCTTTCTCTTCATTCCTTTCCTTCTTTTTCTCTCTATCCGTTACTTTCCTACAGGCTGTTCCTTCTCCTTTTCTTTTCTTTCTTTCTTTTTTTTTTATCCTCCCTTTTTCATCTCTTAAGGCAGACTGTAGTTGAATTCTGATGCGACCACAATCGGAAAACTTGGGTTATTTCTTCCTATATTTTTTTCCTTTATCTTCATTCTTATTTTATTCTATCCTCCGTTCCCATTCGGCTGTAGAATGCCACAGATGAAGCCATTTCTCCCAAATAACGAGGACCTGCATTTCCAGCACTTGAAAGATTTAATTTTGAACGTGCTTTCCAACAAGCTTCAGAAAACTTAGCTTTCATAAAGACAAAGCAAAAAGAGACAGAGAGAAAAAAAAAGCAGAAAAGAAACCGAAATAAGTTCAAAAGCATTTTTGTAAATTAATAAAGAAGACAAAAAGGTATATTGACATAGTTAACAAAGATATTAGTGTAGCTTAATTTAATTTTGGATAGATGGCGGGAAAAATAAAACGACATAACTATTTGCTCAATTTTACGTGTTTTTCTTGAAGACGTTTCACTTCTTTTTGAAGTTACGAATGCTAATTCAAACCACGTAAGTAAGTTTCAAAGGTTTTCTTTTTTAATATCTTCATTTAATATTAATATAAAATCTTTTGCTTTCTGCTTTGAAACAATTTATAAGAAATAAACTTACAAAAGCTTAAGAAAAACGAAAAATTTACTTTTAAAGAAAGTAACAATAGTAAAATTAAAATTAAAGAAGCTAATTCTAATATAGAAAAGCTTTGTGATAAATGACAAAAAAAAATATTTATTATAAATGTTATAATACTTGATTGATTCGACACTTTTGCTTTATTGGTAAATATTTCATTTTTAGTGTGTGAAATTAATTCTCACTTACAAAATACTTTTGATATATTGCGTTGTACATACACTTCTTCACTGTCCACTATTAATTAAAAAAGTTACTTGTTTAGACAAAATTATAAACAATATCATCAAACGCTTCTAAAGTAAAAAAGGTTCTAACAAACCTCCATGTTAACTGAAAGACTCAACAACATGAATTTCTTTAGTATAAAAGCAGCTGTTTAAACAAAGAGTGATTTAAAGCCAAAGCTAATGACAAATATATGTCCATCCAATATTTTCAAAAAACTTCTATTCCCTGATGGGTTTTTCACCCTCTCATGATAAATGTCTTCATTTCGTTTTTCTTTTTTTCTCCATTTTAATCACAAACTCATAAATTGTCCATGTTTTTAAATTTCCAAAGAATCGAAGGTTAAAGTTGCAAACTTCGAAGCTCTGATTTATTTCAAATAAAACAAAGTTTTTTAAAGATGACAGCGTTAGATTATATTTATGAGAGTTCTAAATATGTCCTTGAAATCAGTAGATTCTGTTTCAGAGTTTATCATAATTCAGTTCAGTTGATTTCTTTTTACATTATTCAGAAATATGCATTTCAACAGCAAAATGTAAATTTGGAAACAGGATAATATCTTTATGGCTGAGTTTTGGCTACAAAACCAAATAAATAAAATTAAAATAAAATATGAAATTAATAAATTTCTCTATGTTCTGATGTCTATCTTCATGTCTTAATTACTTTTTCTTCAAAATGTTATATAAAAAATATCTTGTAGAAAAATAGCATTCAGATTAGAAATATTTAAATAAATAAAAGAAATTGCAATTTAGATTACATTTAAATATTTTTTTTTTTTGGCTTAAAATCTTATTTGGTGTCATTATATTTGTTTTAGTATTAAAAAAAACAAAACTGAATTTTCTAATATCCTTTAAAGAAAGATATTCTTCAATAATAAGTAATATTTTTTAATTTTGAGTAGTATTGTAAGTAGTTTTTGTTTTGAATAGTATAGTGATAGTATTTTTTTTTATTACAAACCTAGATTTATTTCTTTTTTTCCCATAAAATATGTCGTTATATATATTCTTACCAGATGTAATTTTCTTAGAGATTTTATTTTTTATTCTTCAATTTACCTTTTCTCTTTTGCTTTCTCCTATTTCAGAATGGACCTAAAGAGGACCTTCTTCTCGAATGCCTTATCACAGTTTCAGCCATTCCGTATCGCTGATTTGACGATTCCCTGGTTGGAGAAGAGCTCTCTTCCTGCTGCTATTGCCCAGACTGACTCCGTTATGGACTTCCCTGACGGACACAGGGATCATGCAGAGCAACTTGGAACACTGTCAATGTTGGCAGCAGGAAATTGTTGTAGAAGCAGGACTAGATGAAATTTAATCTGCAATTGCACCAGCGAAACATGAAGTTTCCAAGGCGAAATGATAATGGTAATCAAGCTTAGCAATAAAAAGAAAAATTAATTATTTCACTTTTTATATAAATACATTGTTTGTTATTTGAAAAAAGCTAAGATGAATAAAATATGCAATTATTACTTAAAAATTGATTTAATTCTTTATTGTAAAGTAAGTTAACATCTATCTTTTCGAAGAATAGTTTGAAGAAACTCATAGAGGAAAAAAAAATCAATAAAATAAATGTTTGTTATTTTTTGAAAAAAATGAAGAAGAAAAAAATTTATAATTTGATTAAACCTTTATAAAGAAACCGAATAATATTGCTTTTATTTAGGAAGTGTGTGTGTATTTCAAATGCCCAATTCTTGTATATGTAAGAAAAGTGGTTGGACAAATCGATATTAATGAATAAAATCCGAGAAACAGGAAATATATTTTAGATTTCCTTAGGACAAAGTAAGTTGTAGTACAATATAACCCAATTGACGAGACGCTGTCTGTTTTATTAACAAGAGAAACCCTTTTTATATTATGAGGTACAAATAAATTGAAGTATTTCAACTTAAATTGAAACAGTTTCTAGCGTTGAGATGATATTGCATTACTTAAAAGCAGTATCTGAGACCAATTCGTGCGTCTGAAATATGAGAGCGACTTGGACAGATAACAAGCGATTCCATCAATAAAGACAGAAAACTCGAGTCACTCCTTCTAAGTTTATATCCAATTCGCGGGGGAGGACGTGGAGACATATTGGAGAATTCGAAACTGGACAATAGACAGAGTGTCACTTCTAGTTTCACTTCCCTTTCCATCGGTTTACTAGATTTACTGCTTGGGGATGGAAGAGTTAAGTCATATTCTACTCTCCACGAGGCGGGAAGGGCAATTCGATAAAACCGGAAGATAAAAGGATTCTTCAGCGAGGGTCAGGCAATTAACAAATAAAACTGACTGGACATGGCTTCTAGGACCACACCTAACTGTCTCTGTACAAAAACCTTGTCCCTGAGCTGACAAGGTCGGGCTCGATGCGGGAGGCTGCTATCACACCAGTGGCATTTCTTAGAAGGAATATTGTAAGGAAGCTGTCAGGCTTAGAAGGGGTTGAATAAACAACGGTGAAAAGAAAAAGAAAAAAAAAAGATGCTGAAGTTATAAAATAACTTCAAATATTACTCAAATAATAACTTCACCAATTCAATGTTATTTATGCAAGATTTTAAATTGTTAAATTGTTATTTTTTTAAGGTTTTGTTTTGTTTTTATTACGCTGTTAATCTTCTTCTTACATGCTTAAAAATTCAAGATTGAAAAAGATTTGTTTATTTATTTTATTTATTTAAATCAATCATGTCTTAGTCTTTTTAAAAAATTTTTAAGTGTGTATTTAGTTAAATATCTTTTATAAAATTAATTTAAGTGAATATTCTAATGTTACAAAAATACTCATTATTAGAGACAAACTGTCACAAGCACATTACAAAACTGAACACAGCCTAGTACCTCAAATGTTCAAGTCGCTGCTATGAATATTACTTAAGAAAAATGTAAACGTTCCCTCAAGTTTTTTAATCCACGGTGAGTTTAAGCAAAAAAAGAACAAAAGCTTCTTATTTCTTTATATAAGAAGACAATCCTATTACCAAACTAAGCATCTCTTTCTCTACAAATGTTTGTCAAGAGAAAAAAAACAGTAGAGGCTCTTCTTTGCTGTGCTGCAAATTTCAGTTAACGCAATCCAATTAATATACAAAGGAAAAAAAGGGAGATCTTGGTGGAATTGCGTTCTTTATTACAGTCCCGGGGATTTGCCGTCGGAGTTGAGACTAACGCAGATGAAGGTAGGGCTTATTACAGCCGAGGCCTGTCTGGCCTTTTTTCCGCATTACAAGATCTTGGCTCCCTAGAAGCTTAAGATGTGCTATAAACACTTTAACGTGAGCTTCCAAATGCAAGAAAAGACGAAGCTTGAGCGCTACCCGCAGTCTCGATTCGTCCTCTATGGATATTTCTTAACCAAGACTCAGTTACAAACGGTGAAGGCTGGGAATAGTTGGGACAGAAAGAAGAAAAAAGAAAAGAAAGAAACAGAACGAAAGTGTAGAGAGAAGGAAAAAATTGTAATATTTTTATCTTTCTCGCTTGCAGGCAAGAAAACAAAGTTGGGCGCCCCGCAACAATTCAAAGCAAAATTTGGTGGATGTAACGACAATCTCGACGAATAGAAAATTGCAATCATTCCAGGAGATGATTCTATCTTCTAAGCAATTGTTCATCTCAAAAACTACATTTAAAGACAACAGAATCTCTGAAAAAAATGTAATCTAATTGTAAATAATAATACTGTGCTCTTTTTGAAAGATTTTTTTCTTATTTTTTTTTTTTTTGGTAGGGGTGAGGGGAGAGGCTTAATTCTCTGTGAATTACTTTAAAATTCAAAGGAAATGTTACATGTTATTACTTTCTATTTGTTGTTTCCTAAAATTCTTCAGTACCCTACATAATTTGGTAAGCCTTAGAGAAAATCAGTTTTTTTTTTTTTTTTTTAATAAAATCTTATCGTATCATCTGTCAAGGATCATTTTTGACTGAAATTAATACATGATTTTTGTTCGTCCCGCATTACTAAAAAAATAAATTAAAAAAGTTAAATTTTTCCAGAAGAAAAAAAAAAAAAAGAATCTAATTAACTTTATAGAAATTTCGAAATAAAGTAATTAGTTTTTTTTTTTTTTATTAAGATTGCTACCACAACAATTTTTATTAATCAAGGATTAATAAATAAAAACATTGAATCTTATTTTTATGTACCAGCATAACCAATTTTCAATATTGTAATGTTTTACAATGAATAGTTTAGATTCATGTTATTCATCTTAATTACTGTAAGATATTGTAAGAAAGCGAAAATAAATTACAAGGCTTTCGATGTAATTATGTAATTTTTGGGAAAATAAAATACTCTTAAAAGTGATTTTATAAGATTATTATTATTATTTTATCATTATTATTATTATTATTATGTTTGTATGTTTCAAACCTTGGGTTTCCCCAGCAAAAACAATATGGCGGGTCAAGGACCAAAGCACATTATTATTATTATTATTATTATTATTATTATTATTATTATTATTAATATTTAAAAAAGTACTTAGTTCATTTAACGCTACTCAAATATTCAAAAAATAAAGTACCAAAAAATTGGATTATGTAATAATATTATTAAATTTAATTTTCAAAAGAAGGAAAGAAAGAAAGAAAACCTTTTTCAGAAAATCCGTTCCCTGACTAAACGAAGTGCATCTTCTATTGTGAAGTTATGCGGATCTTGCAGCACTGCCCCAATTAAGGACTTGATGTTGTCTTGGAATTCAGGTTGCAGTGGCGCGATTTGCATTCGAGGCCGCTTTCACTAGGCCTCTTCATGTGCTTCGGTCAGCGATAAATGTATTCCTTTCAAGGCATTTCTATAAGACACTAATGAGTCTGATAAAACAGACAAATAGGACTTTCGAATATTTGATACTCGGCCGCAACATTCCATTTGGTTAGGAAATTCTCAAATACATTTTTAAATAAAATCTCTGCCAAAAATCAATAATTTTTAAGGCTCTTCTGTATGAAAGAATCCAAAACTGCTGCTGTATTACGTTGTTGAAACTTCATTGACTCGAAAATAAAACTTTGGAATTTACTACTAATCTTTAACAGAATTTACACTGGAATTTTGGCAATCGAGATTCTACACATCCTTGGAGCTCCAGCCTGAAATGAACTGAAAAAATAAGCTATGCCATTCTTTTGCTGACTTAAAGAAGATATATATACAATGGATTAAAAAAATAGAAAGAGATGTCGTTTTACTTGTATTAAAAGTTTTCAGTAATACTTCAAAAAAGTAACTTTTAAGTGAACTTAGAAAATTTACTTCTACTAAGTAATAATTAATAACTTTATAAATGTTAATTATTTATTTAAACAGAAGTTATTTTATAAAATTCTTACAATGTTTTTAAAGAGTTTTAAAAAAATATCCAGAAGAATTTTTTGTCTGTAGATTTACTAAAATATTATTGGATTGTTCAAAAACTATTTTGAAAATTTTCAACATTTTATTTAGTTAAAATAAAATGAAACAAAATTCTGTTAAAAATAATTTGTATTTAAAATTATTTTGTTTGTGAACAATAAAGCAATATCGAAAGTATCATTTCAAATTAGAATGGTCTTTAATCAGTTATTTTCATTATTAGCCTAATACTTTTTTTTATTTTTATCATTTAATTATTTTTTCTCCATTATTTTATGTTTCTGAATATTTGTTCTTAAATGTGTTTATATTTCAAGCAAAATCAAAGGCAAAGAAATTTCCTAAGCTTATTTGATAGAATTCTTCAAATAACATAACAAAGATGTTTCTGTTTCCAAATATTTGATTCTTCAAATATTTTCCTTTTAATTTTTTATTTCATTTCTCAACCCAAAAAAATACTTTAAATGAATATTCATTCAATGTTTTTGAATAAATGTATGTGTTGAATGAAAACTTAGATCTTTAAGGTTAAGTGAAAGCCGAACATTCTTTTCTTTGTTTGGGTGTTATTGAAAATTAGGTAACAAATTTCAAATGAATGTTATGCTAAGGAATATCCAGAAAACTACAACGTGGAATAGATTTCATAAATATTGCATATCATGTAAAAGATAAGACGCGTTGGAAATTCAGGATTCTATTAAGTTCAACAAGGATCAGAATTTGAAGTATGTATTTTCTCAATATATTTGAATATTTTATCAAGTAATTTGTTAAAACGAATTACGCAATTCTCAGGGAAAGTGGATTTATGTCGTTTTATACATCGGCTTCTAATAAGCAATAAAATTATGCCTCACAGCCACCTTTAAGGTTATTCTTTCGAAATGGTAGCAAGGCCCCGTGGACCTCTGCTGATATAAAATTGGGAGAATGCGACGATCGAAACCTTTACGGAATGCCATGACCCCTGCGTTTATACGGTCTCCTCCATATTGCTCATTACCTGAATGGTCATGGTGCTCAGACCAACTCCCCTGATGAACCAGTCTCTGCGAATACAAAACACTTCAACCAACTTCACTCTATTATATTTTTCTTCATTATGATCCAATGAACAGTAATTAAACTTCTAAAACAAACCCGCAAATAGCACTTTAATCTACAATATTTTTGTTAACTGGGGGAACATAAAACCGGCCAATTTGTAGGAAGAGGTAGGATGTCTCCCCTAACTATTTCGAAACGGCGGGTAGGTGCAAGGGTAAAGTTTCATGTCGCAACTGTGATTGCCTTCAAATCTTTAAACCGGGACGACCGTTTAGTTACGGTAGCAAAAGAACAGAATTTCATTTGAATTAAAATATTCCTCTATGATAAGTGCATGACTTAGAAGAGTTCCGATGGGGAATAGGAATTACTTTTGGAGGATGCAGATAACTGAATAAGGAGACAAGTGGCAACCATTAGATTCAACGTGTCCTAGGAGTCTCACTGGGGGAAATATATTCGCAACCTAGGTATAAAATGGTCTAATTTATTCTTTTTCTTTCTGACATTTTGCGCTTTGGTGGCTGCTTAGAAATGAGGGAAAAAAAACTATGCACATCATAACACGACAAATGTAACTGATGAAGATGATACAATTAAAAAGAAAAAGAAGTTTAAAGAAGAAGAAGAGAGAAATTCTTGAAGCAAATGGACTGCAGGAAATTTTTTTTTTTTTTTGGTGTCGCCTTCTTCAGAACTTTCCACGTTTATAAAAAGCTGCTAAAAATAATTTGCTCAGACTCAATGGACTGATCAACTTTATTTCCACGATGTTTTAAGTTCTAATTTAAAAATAAACGAAAGAAAGCTTGATTTTAATAAAATAATTTAGTTAATGTAAAGGTAAAGTTAAATACTTAAAGTTAACAATTTTCTTTTTTTTCCCATAACGAAATAAATTTCGTCAAAAATTGATTTTCAGTGATCCATCAAAAGCTTATAATGAAACGATTTATTACTTATCAAAATAAGTATTGAAAATTATAAATATCATAAATCAGCACTGTATGTATTACAAACTCTTCTAACATTAACAATAGAACAACTAATGTTCTTTTGTTAATAGTAAAGGAAATTAAAAAAATAAAATAGCAGGAAGATTAAGAAAGAAAAAAAAAGTATTATTTTAGGTCAAATAAAGAAAAGCACTTACAAACAAATTTTTGTACAAAATTCTAATTTATTAGAGAAACTTTTATAAATACAGTCATTTTGCTACTCTGAAAATTAAATTTCTCAAGAAAATTTTATTTCTTTAAATTTTGAGGATGAACTTTCAAAAAGACAGAAATAAAATAAAGTTAAAAATTGTATTTATATATTTGTAAAAAAAAAAAAAAAGCAAAACAAAAATCAAATGCTTCTTTGTATCATATCCATCTAGCAAAGGATAAAACTTAAATTTTGATACTAAAAGCAAATTAACTAAATTATCATGAGATTGACAGGAAATCCATCCACGTGCAAATAAATAACGTAAAAAAAAAAAAAAAAAAAAAAAATTAGCTCATGATTTCTGAAATGTAAAATGGTTATGAACCTCTTTTTTTTTAAAAAAAACAATGCAGTTTTAGACAGAATATATATTCCATGTAAATTTTATATTCTTGTTTAAAGCTTCAAAACACCCATAAACTGAACATTACATTGTAATTCTTATATTGATCTTCCACATCAGTTTTAACACAATGAAGAAAAAAAGAAAAAAAAGAACTAGAAATTTGTAGCGTTCGTTTGCGTTTAACAATGAGTTTAATTTCCTCTGTTGACGAGTTTGATGTTCATAGGTTCTTTTTTTTAAAAAAAAATGGGTTTTTCTATCTGTATTTGGCATAGCGTGCGGGATCACTCATATTTTATTTTATTTAATTTAGACAGCATGATTCATATTACAGAGGTCATTATTTTAATCTAAATGTTTAATCTACAGTTTTATAAAACAAAGGACATAAACAAATATTAGGTTTAGTTCAATAATTTGAACAGATCTTTTTTTTTACATTTTCATTAAATTGGGAAAAAAAAAAAAAAAAAAATTTTTAAAAAATTGTTAGTTTTAATTTAATAATATTAATAAAAAACTTAAATAGCAATGAAATTTAATTATATTTCATAATTTTTTTGAGAAAACATTAAAGACTTTTTTATTTCGAAAAAAATTAATTTAAATTAACTTTTATTAATTAATTAATTAGTTAAAAAAATAAAAATAATAGGAGCTTCTTATTTGAAAGAAGGAAATCTTAAAAAAAATACAGATATTAAAAAATCTTAAAAATTTATTTATCAATTTAAATTAAAAGTTGAAATGAAAATTAAGCATTAAGTATAAAATCTCTTAAAATATTTATTTCAGAGAAATGAACTGTTTACCAGCAAATTTTTTTTTTTAATTATTATATATTTTATTAGCTTAAATATATCGAAAACTTTTACTAATAGCAACTATAAAGAACTATAAAAATAGTTGAACAGTATTTAAATTCGAGAAGAATAAGTTGAATATAATTTACTTTTAAGTAATTTCAATAAAACTATTTAATTAGATTTTAAAAATTTCAGAAACACACAAACAAACAAATAAACAAAAGCAATTAAATAAATGTAGGCTACTATTAGCCTATTTCAAAATATAGCTAAGGAAAAAAAGGAATGCTATTTGAATAAACATTTATAGACGTTGCTCCGCATCCAATACGATTGGAAGCCATTGAATGGTTGAGAAGTTTTCTGGGAAGAATTCAGTCAAGCATGGCTAAGAACCCAGTTAAAGTGGAAACTTGGGTTTGCTCCTGTGTCCCAAACTTCTTCAGCCGACTCGAGACGGACTTGATGAGTCAAGCGCTGCTGTTGTCTGCACATGCGCACACCATCTAAGAGTACGAGGCCATTTGTAAAGGCGGAGCCACAGGATAGTTTTGACTGTCGCTGCATTTAAATGATATAGCTGAAGACATCATATCTCTAAAGGTAAATATTCATTCTAATATTTTGGGGCTTTCTTTCAATGCATGCATGCATGCAGGGAGGGGTGATACTGATATTGGCAAGACAATCAAACTTGAGGTGTTAACCTTCATTTCGGACTCTGGCCATGCAACTCACGTAGCTAATTGCTCAAACGAGTTGAGGCTGGGACTTAAAGGGTTGCAGCAAATCTTAGGGTTCTAATAACTTAAGAAGAGGGGAGGAAATGAAGAAAGAGCTAATCAACTGAGGAAGAAGCCGATAGAATTTGAAATATAGACACTTGATTTGCCTAGAAGCGAATCACAGGTATTTGGTCCAACCCTCTTTGCAAAAAATAAAAAATATAAAAAAGCAAGTTTTCAGATATTTAATCCAGAGAGAAAAAAATTGACGATTTATCGTACCTTAAGTGTAATTACCTATTCGACCATTAATATTTCTATAAGTATATTTTTATCTTCACTTATATTTTTCACTTGATTTTTTTTCTTACTAATTTTTCTTATTATCAGATAAATTACAAACGTAGGAAAAAAAGAATAGTCAGAAGCAAAAGGGAAATAAATACTTAAAAATTAGCAAACGTAGACATTTGATTTAAGTATAGCAAAATAGTTAAACATTCAAATACGGCCAACATCAGAAGTGATTTTAGAGAATTAAATTTGTCAATTTACTGCTTGATATGGATGTATATGAAAATTTCGACTATGTCATTTTAAAATTTTAATTGAAGTTTAAAAGAGAAGAGGGAAGACAGGTGTCTAATTAATTTTATTCATCTATTTGATAGGCCTGCAGTGATTTAACATGTTATGTGCATCTTCTTTTTTTTTTTTTAATTTTCGGATCTGAAATGAACGAGATTAATTAAAAACGATACTATTCTACTTTTGTTTTAAAAGAAAATGTAATTGAAAGCCAGGCATCAACTATACTCGAGCTCTCCAAGAATTCTTTTAGGGTTCTAGTTTATCTTATGATTTCAATTACTTAGCTTTCCATTTAAATACCTTATCAAAAAATTAGGCTACTTCAAAATAAAGTAAGATATAATTTTAGTTAGTTAAAAAAGACTAAATATAGATTTTATTATGGTCTTAGCGAATTTTTCCTTTTTTTTCTCTCAAAATTTATCTTTATTACATCTTTTTATTCAAGGGATTCATATAAATAGCAGTATTTTTACAAAATGTCTAATCATTACGTTTCACAATATGTTGCTGATGAAATACAGGACTTTTCAAAGTGTGTGAAACATGTTAACATCTAACAGAAAATACCTTTGTTTCGTCAATCGCTCAATAAAACAATTTGATTTGGTTTTCAAATACAAAAGAAAAAAACTATCGTTCCTTCTGATTTCTCTTTCTTTTATTTAATTAAAACTAAATTTACAAGCAATAAAGTGAATTGATATTAAGAACAAAGATTTGCTATAAATGAAGAAATAGAAATCGTAAATTCAAAAGCTTATTAAAATTTCAAGTAATTAATTGTTATTTAGAAAAAAAAATCACTAATTTCTCATTCTGTTGAAAAATATAGTAATTAATATTCATATGTTTCAATTTAATATTATTTTAATACATCGTTTCTAGAATGATACTATAAACTTATTAACGGCAAAAAAGTTTATATAAATAACTTGAAAATTTAAAATCCCAATAGTTTTGGGAGCTAAGAGCTTTTGAAAATGTTATTACCTAACTTATTTTGCATTCTAATTGATCAGAGAATTAGAAATAATATGTGTTATACATTAATACGATTTTAGTTTTCCTTTCAGTTAAAAATATTTTATGTTATATTAATGCCAATATTAAAAAATGAACTAAAATAAAATAATAATTATGTAACTTATTTTTTAACTACAATAAATTTGGTTTACGCTATCGAAAAGTTATGAGTTAAACTTTTGAATTTATGTTGGTCTGATTGAATTTATCAGACAAAGAAAATCGTTCCATCATTAATAAGTCATTTTCTATATTTATGTAAGATGCAAACGTAAGCATAATCGAGCTTCACTCTATCTCTTCTAAGCATCGGCGTCATCAGAACTGAATATATTTAAGAACGCTTGTTGTTATGACATTTAATTCGATAATTTCAAGGTTATTTCCATCGGCATCACTGTCAAAATTTACAACTGATCAAAAAATTACTTAGAGAAGAAAGGACTATAGCTGAAACAGCGAGTTCCTTTCTTCATTACACAGGAGACATATGCAATAAAAAAACAAAAAAACAAAATCTTACTTACAATCTAAAGTTAGCAAGATATATCTGTTGAACACATTTGGAAAAAGCTGCAATGACGAGCGTGGTTCTGCGTCATCGGTGTCGTCCGCCATGTTTGTTCCAATTAGTCGCGACCTATTGTTTGAGAAGTGGGGGAAGACAAAGAACAGTAAAACCGAACTACCCGTTCTTCCAAAAGAACGCGGGGTTTCGCAAAAAAAAGAAAAGAAATAGACATATTTAATATCTTCTAAATGAATCGCTGTAAAATTCAAGTAGATAGGTATGCGGTTAAAGGAGAGCTCGAACGAATACTAGCAGTAGTAGTAAAAATATAATTTTCAAGTTTCTTTACGCTATCTTCTTCGAAGTTGATAATGAGAATGTATATGACTTTCTTGGATTTTTCTTGAGAAGTCAAACGGACGAATTAATTAGTCTGAAGTATTAATGTAGCAGTGCTAAACGTCACGCAATTCCCATTGGCTGCTTCATTTCTAGAGAATCCTCGAGCGTTTGCATAAAACGAACAATAAATATTCTGATTTTTCATGGTTTTGTCGCAACAACTTTTTTCTACTTTACCTACATTTCTTTTGAAATGCGAAGTCGTTCCAGTAAACCGAAGTTGTCGAGCGAAATATTAACTTAAAAAGTTTGTTTCTTTTTTCCATAAAATGCTCAACATTTTAAACCACATTGTAAAATGTGGTAAACTTTCTTTGCTTCTGTTTAAGCTGGGATGATTTTAATTTTAATGGGACGTCAACTTTACTTATGGAAACAGGAAAGAAGAGGAAAAAGTAGAAAAAAATTAGTTGGAGTACGAAATGGCCATTTTTGTGGTAAAGTGGGTATCTACTTAATTACTTCGTGTATTTGATGTCTTTCGTTTTCTATCTCAGCGAACGACAAAGACTATTGCCTATTTCACCTAAAACACATTATTCAAAGGAATAAAGTTATTCACTGTTTCCTTATTATATACCTACTCATTTTTATCTGCCCGAATTGTCTTCTTGGTGTCTCTTTGTCTTACCATCTCTATTTTTCCATTAACGATGATTCTCAACAGTATGATTATTCTAAAAGATAATGATACAACTAAATTTGAAAATGCTGCCATTAAATTAAAAGTCAAGAAAACTGATTTTGGTCGAAAGTTTGTGTTGGAGAGCCAACATGAACTGATAGTAAATACAGTTAAGATTTTAAACTTATTAAACTCTACTAAACTTACTTTAACTCAGCATATTATTCATGATTAATTGATTAAACTGCGAAACATGAAAAGCTTATTTAGAGACACAAGAAAAGTCCAAATTCTGTAAAACATTTTAAGTTCGAAAAAATGAATTTATTGAGTTCATTTACTCAAATATTGTAATTATCTACCATTGTAACAGAATTTGTATATTGACTTATAAAATCATTATGTTTATATATTTATTCCGGAATACATTTTCATAATTATAATTGGCTTTCACAATTTACAGTAGTCAAGACACATTCTCTGATTCTGTTATTAGACTGTTATATTAATATTTGAATTTAAGAAAAATTCCAACTAGTTCTGGCTCTCCTCAATCTTAACATCACTGTGTTTTGTTGGCTTGATTTTTTTTTTTTTACTAAATAAATTCATTCATTAAAGAGATATTTATTTCCGCTAAAAATAAATAAAATAACAGTAATCGCTACTTTGAAAAGACAACAGATGAAAACTGAGTAAACAGATAGCAGATGGTATTTGTCGGTTTCACAGCACTACAAAAACAGTCAATATTTACAAACGAATAAAACAGAAGATATTTTAACCGGCTATGGCAATAGACTACTTTGTAAAATAAATAAAGTTGAAATAAATTTAAATTAAAGTAAATATATAGATGCATTTTCATTGTAACTGTGTGCAAATAGTTGAAATCACATTTCAGGAAATTTCTAATTAAAGAGGTGAAAAATAACAGAGAATAATTTTTTTAGTTACATTTTGTAAATTCTTAATAGAATTATTATTTTTAAATTCCTTTCTAACCAATCTCATTTCTAAAAGTTATTTGTAACTTTCTCATTTGCAAAAATTTGATTATTCTAAACATTTAATCAATATATTTTGATCAAAGACTTTCTTAAAAGTGTGTTTTGTTTAGATGACTTAAACTTTCTTTTAGGAAAATTTTTTTATTAAAAATGTATTTAAAATTTTTTTATTAAAATAAGTCATTTCAAACTAATGTAATTTAGGCCAAAATGTGCATACTTAGTTTGAATTAACATATTTGCGTTTCTTTGAACTCCTGGGATAATGCTTTCTAATTAAAATTATAAAATATTTTTTATTAATATTTAATAAATTTATAAAGATAGATGTGTCTATATTAGAATCTTAAATGAAGAAATATCTTTTTTAACGAATTTGAGAAGAAAAAGCATTAATAAATTTGAGAAGAAAATTTTTTTAGAAGATTTTCGTTTTCTAAATTCTTGCAATGCACGTTAAGTTTTTTTATACATCTTTTTAACGACTTCTCATTGTACTAATTAATATTATTACAATGAAAAGTTGTTAATAAAGATAATAAAAAATCCTCAATAATTAAAGAAAAGTAATTATTTGAATTTTTTTTTCAAATACTTTACAAGTCGTTGTTTCAATAGATGTTATCTCTAAATAGACTAAAACAAAAATTATTCTGAATGATTAAATGGATCGAAACAGAATTTGAAACGAAGTAAATGCATGGAACTGAGAAACTTTCGGGTCGTTTACTGAATAAGTGACCCATATTCAGTTTGGAACAATTTTGAAATACAACAAAGAATACTGTTATCTTTCCGTATTATATTTTCAAGAATTTTTCTAAAAGAAATGACTGTGGCTTAGCCCAGAATAAATAAATTACACGCCTTACTAAAGTAGATGTTTTTAAAGGGACTTTTTTTGTGTAAAAATTACAAATTTCAAAGCAATAAATTAAGTTTATTGTTTAAAAATACTTAACAAAAATCATTTTTTATATTGTTCAACACTTTAAAAAATTATTATGTAATTTTGATAGTCGTGCTTGAAGAGAAATATTTGATAAGCAGGAAATGAATAATCTGCCAACAAACTGGATCCCTCAGACAGATTTAGTACTTTAGTTAATGTGAACCGAGTTGAACGAAGGATTCAATCAGCTTTGCTAACAGTCAAAATATTATCTACTATTTTTTTTTAACAATAAATTACAGCTATTCTGAGAGAAAGAAATAGCGAATCAAATTCATACAGCTTTTGCCAACTAGATGATTTGATGAAATTTGGATGGCAGTAATTTTTCGTGATTATACTGAAAGAACCGAAAATAATTGGCAAAAGGTAGAAATAAATAAAAAAAAAGAATGCAACGGCTGACCTTATTGTGCTTTACATTTTGAAATTCTTCTTTTGATATTCATATTCTCTTCTGGATGAAACTAAAAAAATAAGTTAAGGTAATTTATTTAATATTCCGTAAAAACAATATAGGCCTAATCTCAATCTATTCGAATTCCTTCACGATTAAAATGAAATTTAAATAATAAGACGAGCTTCATAATTCAAATACAAAGAAAAGCTATTATTCCCAAGAAATGAAATCAAAATGGTTATCAAAAAAACGAAACAAAATCAAAAGCGAAGCTACTCTTTTTTTTACAGAGAATTGTTAACTGAGAAACAAGAAACTTCAAGAAATAGGAAAAAAACCCAAAACACTACAATATTTCAAATTTTAAAGAATTTTCATTTAGAGGACCAGTTCTTTGATTTGTTAGAAATTGTAATGTTGAATGTAAAGAATTTCAATAGTATTTCAACGGTCATAGCAGATTCATCTTGCTTTAGATAATAAATACGACTTTGAAAGTTTTGATTTTTTTAGACTTCAAATGTAACATTATTCTTTTCTAGGACTTTGTTGTAACCTTAGATAACTGTTTTGGGATTCTTATTAGTTTCAACCGAAATTATCTGTTATTGAAATCAAAATTATTATTAACATCTAATATTAGTAATAAATGACGAAATTATCTTTCAAATCCTTTCAAAATTGTAAAGAGATTAAATAATCGAAGAAGTTGGACAGGAATTCGTATTTAAAAGAGATTAGTTATAGAAAATAGTTGGACTGGGATTGATACGAGTACTTATTAATAGAAGTAATACATTGAAGTTTTCGAATTATTAAAATGTATTTTGAATATTAAATAATAATATCTACAATTTTACTTTCGAAAATTGCTGTGCTTATTTTTTTAAATATACTTGAAAACTTTTACAATAACTCGCAGAAATAAAATTTAATGTTATCATCTCCGTATTTGAAAATGAACAGTTGTTTGAAAATTTACAGCATAGTTGACTATTAGGCTTTATACAGCTATTAAAATATATATACTGCACTATGAGACTTTGTTATATTTTTGTTTCACGGTATTAGAAAGGATTTGCTTCATCTGGATATTAAAGTGGTATGGATTAAATTATTAACTGAATAAATTTGTGAATTACAAATGAAGATTGCTGTAACAATCATTTCTAATTTAAAACTCGTAAAGCTACAATAAATTTCTAATTTTTGAATACAATTTTTAAACCAAAAGTTGTAAAAATATTTACTATTAGAGCCGCGCCGCTTGAAAAATTTATGCAGTATAACAATTTATTTCCTCATAGTGCCTAATTCTGATTTAACAAAAAATAATTATTCATATTAAAATTCCCATAAAGCCTTCCAATTAAATTTTTCAACAAATCTTCATTGAAATCTTCTGTTAAAGACACTTTTAAGTTTATAAAATTTTCATGATACTTGATATAAATTTTTATTAAAATTGTATTTTTTGAAAAATACTTAAATAAATATTTAAATAAGAAAATAAAATAAATAAAAATAAAACAATCATTAATTAGATTTTTTCAAAAATTAACCTAGAATTTATTTGCGCAATAAAGTTGAATATTTGGATTTTAAAAATGTATGAATGTTTGATGTAACAAAGCAAAGTTATCTGATTGAAGAGTTCCAGTGAAATGTATAGAAATGATTTTGAATTTTTGTAAAAGAATAATTTATTTTCATTTTTTTATTACTATTATAGATGTATAACTTAAAACACTCATGAATGGTTTTAGTGTTGACATATTAAATAAAAGAGATAATAGTTTTATTTATTATTTGCTCAGGTTAAGTAATTCATATTGATGAAAATTCCTGTAGAATATTCTTTATATGATTAAAATGTTTTTCGTAATAAATAGGGAAAAAATTTCTATAAAAAAGTTAAAATTATAAATTGAATAAACATAGTTGGGGATCAAAGCTAGAAACTAAAACAAAATAAAGTAATACATTTTTTTATAATAACTTAAACTAATAAATCAAAATTATAAAATTCATAGATAATATATAAAATTACATTTCCCATATGTAAGCACACCTGGCAACCTATCCAATTCAATGCATGAATCCTTTAAACATTTCCTGAATGTATTGATGTATTCCATTGAACGTTTTTCCTACAGTGCTTAGATGGATCTTAAGCATCTAGCAACCTCGGCAAATAAGCTAAAGGAAGAAAAATCAAAGGATGTTAGATCTGATGGATTTGGTAGTCATTAACGATTGGTATCAGACGAATGGCGGTAGATATTTCGTTAACGGTAGAACTGAAGTTAAAAGCCTCGCAACTGAAGTTAAAACTGAAGTTTAACTGAAGTTAAAAGAAGTCGCATTTGGTTAAGTTTAAATAAAAGTAAGTCGTTTAGTAAATTCGCCGAATTCTTAAACTTCTGGCTCAATTTCCGCTTTAATTTCTTGGCTGTTAATGAGTAAGTCAGCTGTGGTATTTTATATATGGATTCTTTCTATATATATTTTTCTTTTCGTTTGTAGCTTCGCAACGGTCAAATTCACTTTTAATTTCTTTTAAAGAAAAATTTAGTTCTATAAATAATTTTCGCAGCTCTTGATTGATTAGATCAGTTATTCTGAAACAGAGAACTAATAGCACTCAGCTGGAACCTACAAGGTTATGCCACATGCACAGAATGGTTTTCATGTATTTACAGGAAAGAAATATGGAGGGAATGGTAATCTTTATTTATTTATTTGACTTGATAATAATTTTTTATTATTTTGTTTTAGCTTTGACTTTAGGTTTTTTTTTTTTTTGTAACTGGTAGAAGTATTAGAATATTGTTGCAAGGGATAAGACAAATCCTTGTTCCAAAATTAAACAACAACATATTTCAAATATATAGAAAATATATTCATTTAAAAAAAATATTAACAATATGTATTTCTGTATTTTAAAATTCTGTACTTCTTTATTTTAGTTTTTATATAGCTAAATCAAGTAGTTACTTAATAGCTATAATGTCAATTATTTTATTAAAATCAGTGTTTGATTGTAAGAGGCAAAAGTAAAAGGTTAACTGTACTTGTAAAGTTAGTTTTAATACATGAGATAAAGAGAAATGCTACATCCAGAGAAGGTGGAGATAATTATGTTTGGTAAATGAAAAATATGAGATAGGAAAAGAAAAGTTCATGAAGCCACAATATAAGACAGCTAAAAAGATAAATATAATATTAAATAGCAAAATTTCATAAATAGAGAAAAATTCACTCACTAAAAGTATTGCAATCAACGATATGCCTATTTATTTCAAATAAAGATAATTTGTGTTAGATTGTGTTAGGTGTTAGATATTTGCAGGAAGTAAACTTACATCTAGGAATTTTTACAGCTAGTAGATTTTTATTAATTCCTACCTAAATGCTTAAGATAAGAATTAAGAAATGAGATATAAGAGAAAGAGGAAGAAAAACAAAAAGATATTAAACAAAGGATAGTAACTAAGAATAGATTTATTTATTAAAGAAGTAATTTAATATTATATTTTCTTCTTATTTTATTTGTCCATCTTTATATTCTACGAAATTATATGTTTATATAAGTCGACAACTTAATCACATTTTCCAAGCCCTTATAAGAACTTGTAACTTAAATATAAAAATTCATAATTTTTTTAAATAAAAATCACTTAAATTTTTATTTTATATTTAATTCTAAATAGTATTAAAATATTGGAACAATATTAAAATACAATGACATTTCTAAAATAAAAACAAAATAAAAACAATGCCGCAAATGAAACAGATGAAATCCAACTCTCAAATTTCTAAGAATTGATATAAATAACTCCCCTTTTTTGTTGAAAAGAGAGAAAAAGAAAAACTAAAATATGACTCATATTAGTTTTGTGATATTAATATAATTTTATTTAGTGCTTTGTCTCTTCGAAAGCAATTTCTCTCTTCACTCTCCAGCAACATATTTTGAAGAACATAAAATATCTATATCTCTGTTAACATTTATATATTTCGTATATTTTCCGAACTTTCTAAAGTTTTTAAAATGAAAGAAATTATTTAAATTAGATAAAGTTAAGCCTCTACAGGCCGAATTAATCTCAGTGGTAGTTTCATAAATAGTTAAAGCAATATTATTGCAATTGTACAAATGAATGTAGTATATATTAAAGATTGTTCACAATGAGCTCGGGATTACAATGTATTTTTAGAAAATATCTTAAACCACTTATTTCACATGGAGAATGTTGTTAAGCTGACGGATATCTTGTGTTATCAGTGCACAGCTAGCAAAGAATAGATTTAGCAGCATCACCATACTATAAATTTTATTTCGCTAAAAAAATATATTCTTCAGTATTTTACTTCTAGCAAAAACTCTTTTGAAGCAGAATGTTATTCTCGAGGACTTTACTCATGAAAACTTAAGTATATTTTGAATTGAAAAGCTGTAAATATTAGAATTCTTCTATTCATGTGTTTTCAGTTTAGAAAGCTACTTCTGTAGAAGAATTTATTTATTTATATTTTCTTAGGTATGACAATTAAACCTACAATTAAGTAAACTGCAGTCCTACAACAACATTTCGCCATAAAACATCATTTGACAAAATTTACGATGCATTTATTTAAAAGCAAATTTAAAAATTCAAATCAAGGTTTTTTTTGCAGGAATTTCTAAAAAAAAAAAAATGAAACTCAAGATATTCTAAATATTATGGTCCAGTTCATACTATACAGTTTATTTATTTTCAAACTTTAACTTTAAAATAAAAATATTTGTATATTAAGCCTATGTTATGATTATATATAAAAGACAGAGGAGGCAAAAAATTGACATAAAAACGTTTTACTCAATTTTATGCATAAATATTTATGAAAATTAAAATTAAACTGAGGTAATATTTCAACTTACTCTATGGGCGGGCGTAGTTCAGAGAGAAAATGGTGGGTAGTTCAGTCCTATAGAAACAAAAGTAGTACAGTTCAAAAGGAAGAAATATTTTCTAAAGTAAACTTTAATAATTGATATTCCAATAAAATAGATTATTTTAGTATTTCTGGAACTTGTCAGACTTGTTTTATTGATCGTAATATTTCAACATTTGAATAAAATTTAATTCAAATAACAAAAGATTACTATCTCTGCACGACAAATCGTACGCGACAGAGTGTGCTTTGTATCAGAATACTTTGATCTCGATATATGAAATTCTATAGATTTTCTATAGATATTTTATGAGATATTTAATGCTGTATTTTAATCTCAGAATGAGTCTTCGCTTTCAGTTAGATCATGCTCTTTGAAAATCACACTTTAAAAGCACTATTGAAATTTCTTTCTATTGGGCTGTTTATTCTTCATTTAGATTATTCATATTCAGCCAGATTGCAACTATTTATAAAGTTTTTTCATTGTCTTAAAGCTTGAACGAAGTAGCAACTCGTTTCTGATTTAGTTCTGATCGGATTTTTTCTCCTATGAAAAAGACTGCAGAAAAGAGAATAGCGGATTTTATAAAAAAATTTAGTTGAATATATTGAGAAAACTTTATTATTAGTCTCTATAATATTTTGTCAATAAATAAGTTCAGAGGTTATTAATTGGATGTGGATCATTTTTCATTCATTATTTTAAATCTATCATTTGTGTAGATGTTCTGATGTTTTTAGATAAGAAAATGAATACATAAATACGATTCTAAAGAACTGGATGTGATCTTTGCATATCTTTCTTTAATCAACTTCTTTCACAAACATTCTAGATGTTACTTACAGCAGTTTACAGGCAACATTAAAGATGTAAAAATGCACAGTACAAAATATAAAAGAAAAAAAAATAGTTGAAAAGTGCATTTGTATGATTGTTATCATCTTCTGTTTTAGAAATAACTTTGACTTAATCGTTCTATTTCAGTCAGTTGTTAACGAACCAAATATTATTATTATTTTTCTTAAATTTTATACTTGAGGAAATCTAATACCACAGAATGAATAATTTAAAACATAAAATAATCTAAAGGCACATTTAAAAAAGTTTAAAAATTTTCCCTAATCTAGGAAATATATTTTCATTAGGTCTATATACTTTGTAATGGAAAGAGAATAAACAGTAATTAATCTTCGTTATCTCTAAGACTCTAGTCGAACAAATAATTTTATAATAAATGATTTGATTTCTTTAATAAATGATTTAGAAGAATCAAAAATCTTAAATTGAATGCATTGAATTAAACTATTTGAATTATTTGAAATCATTTTTTTTTCAAATAAATAACAGTTATAAATATAACTAAATCTGGATATTTCTAAGTATTCAAAAGTAAACATTGCATGGAAAGGATCTGGATTTTGAATTTTCTAAAATTCAAACAGCCATCAACAAATAGTGAATGAAACTATCTTCTTGTTGCTCAATGTTTCTTTCTCATGTTTTGTTTACTTTTTTTTTTCTTTTTGTAGATAAATCTTAAACAGCAATAAAATCTGATAAAACTGAGCGGCCAGCGCTCAATATGGTAGATCTAGGAAAAGGAAGTTGTTCCTAGGCCTTAGAGTGTCCGTTTGCTGTTAACTGCTTTTAAAACGCTCTGTTTAAATTACTGTACTTGAATTAGAGAGGCAATAAGGTATAATTTACGCGACTTTTAACAACCATTACAATTTCATTGTGATCCCCCCCCCTCCTCTTTTTTCTTTAACTGTTACGATAGTGAAACGCATCTTAGGCGTAATATTTGCCGAAACACTGGAACGATGTTTTTATTCATCTGCCGAAGATTTTTTTTTCCTCTTTTAGAGACTGACAGATTAAGCGCTCGTAAATTTTATGTTGCTTGTTATACCTCATAACTTGTTATAAAGGTTAATATCATTGTAGTGACGGAGGGTCAGTAGTAAAAATAGTGAAACGGTATAAGTGTGCATTTCGCACCCGACGGCCCCGATGGGCTCTGGGTGGGCTCCGGTGATTTACCAAGACTGATCAATGACACCCATTCATGCAAAACGAGTGCCAAAAGACAGACTTAAAGATCACATCAAATCCAAATGGAAGCTGCTGCTCTTACTTTTCCCTCCGGTGTCAGACGTTACGAGTCGCGACTTCCGAGTATAGCTGCATTTGTGCCGTCGCGTCGGTCACAACGCCACCACCATCGCATGGCGTAGCTATGTAACCACTGCAAACGAATTCCTTACAAAATTGAAAACAAAAAAAAACAAAACAAATAATAATCTTAAATTGTTTTTCTTCAGTAAAAGTTCTATGAAAAAACTTCGTTTTGACATTTCCGACTTAAAAGATAAACTGTTACAAAACTAGTAGCCGTTCGTTGCGAGTAAAATATTTCATATATTTTAAAACATTTACTTGATTTTAATATCAATATTGTAACATGAAATTATTTTAATTGATTTAATAAATTATTGAATATTTCCAATTTCTAAATCTTCAACAAATATTAATTTTAATAAATATATGATAAATTTCTATGATCGATTATAGATATTCTGGGCTAACTTCAACAACAGATTGATGATTATAGATCTTCTTCGAAGGTAAAACCAATTCCCTCTTTTCTAATGCAAATATTTATATCTATTGATTTAATCGAACGCTTATTTTGTTACCTTATTCTCTTATTTCAATAACATCGATTTTCTTCGGTTGAGCTGCGAAGCAAGATTTCACTCAATTAACCAAATCATTCCAATATTTCGATTATAACGTTGAAGTAAAATACTATTTCTGAATTAGGATAGGTCTAATGATTTTTAAATTGAAGTGAACCTATTTGACAAAGCAGTAATCACTAACTGACCGGCTTCATAAAACTGACGAATTCCTAATGATTCTTAACGAACTTTTAAATTATTAGATTGACATTAGACAAATGTCAATTAGACAAAATTCCATTCTTTCTTCTTTCGGGCACCGCAAAATTATCGATTTTCGTATCGAGAAATAACAATTTGGCGTATCTGCAGTGCAGCGGCACGGTGCAGTGGTTGCTAAATCCAATTTTCATAATTTTAAATTAAGAGTGTTTTTAAAATCTCTGTCATTGATTTTCAATTAAGTATATGATCAAGGTAAACTGAAATTATGCTTCGTAAATCTGGATTTAAATATAACCAGAGGATTTCATCTTTTAATTCCGCAGATAATTGAAGGCAATAATACTATCTTTAGCTAAGAGAAATCAAAATTAAAAACAAAAAGCTTTTATAAACAAATCAATGTAGCTCTTAATTTTTTTTTCATCAATATTATTTGTTGCTACTTGAATTGCTCGTTGTGTTTTGTGTTTTAACTCATTTCGTTAAATAGTAAGAATAAAGAAAATAGTAAGCACAATTTTAAAAATAAGTATATAACGCTTTAATATTAGTTTATTAAACATCAAATTAAAAAAATACGTGATTGTTTTTATTTTCTTTTTGGTTTTTAACTTAAAATGAATATAAATATACAAAAAAAAATTCTTGTTTTTACATTATATAAAAAAATTATTATACCCAAATACATATCTAAAAAACAATGATTCTTACGTAGATTAAAGATTTTGAAAGACAGTGTTTGCTATCTTTACTATATATATAAGGCCTATTGTACAATCCCCTATTAATTTTTAAAGGAAGATAAACATACTCCAAAAACATTCTAAGCTAAATAATTTTTCTAAAATACTTTCCTGTATTTCTCTTCTATTTTTAGAATAAGCAAAAAATAAAAAAAGAAATAAAATAAAAAGAATACAGTCGGACCTCTATTTAACGAACCTCTATTTTGCGAATTTCTCTATTTTGCGAACTTTTCTTTGGAACCAAGAACATTTTGCTAATTTCTTCGTAAAATAACCTCCAAATAGCGAAGTGCATTTTCCATTTAACGAACTTTTTCGAGGTTACAGCTGATGGGAAAAGAAGGAATTAACGATGATGTGCTGATTGATGATTATCTTTCACTTGATTTTGAAGTTGAGACCTCGGAAACACTAACAGAATCGGATATTTTGGAGAGTGGGAAAAATAAAAATAATAAATAATAATAAATAAGAAAATACGCCTGAAGGGGTTTTTGGTGCATTGCAAAGATGCGAGACGTAGCCTACTATAAGCGAAAACACTTTTTCAAAAAAAAAAAAAAAAACTCGGACAAAATTAACAGACTTTATTAGTAAAATTTAAGTACGCATGTGGTAATATATGCTTTATGTCTTAAAATTATTACTGTTTTAATAATTATTGTTTAAGTATTTTAAATCTGTTTTATGTAGTTTAAAGTAATTTTAAAAGGTGAATCTCTATTTAACGAATTTTCTATCTAACGAACTTTTTTTCGGGATTTAGCGACTTCGTTAGATAGAGGTCTGACTGTAGTAATAATTATCAAGTACATTTTCATTTTACGAATGCATTAAATCGTTAAATAGTAATTATGAAGAAGAATCGTATTAAAAACAAATTAGAAGAATCATATTTATAACTGTAACTTATCGTTCTATCCTTACTGCTAAGACCCTGATTCCAATTTCATTTTAAATATTTTCTCCATTCAATTGTTTGATTTTATTTCGAATTTATTATATTTTTCATGAAATTCGTTGTTAATTTCTTTATAGTTTGTGAAACTCAAACTGGTTCATGCGATTATATGCAATGGTTGATAGGTTTTTAATGTTTATAAAAAGCCTAATGTTGTCAGCACATATTTATTTTTTGAGAGCACTGTTTAACGCCCACGCCATTGTTGTCCGAATTTACTGGACTCTGCGTGCAAGCATATGGCAGAATATCACAATGTTTCGTGTCATCCTTATGAACATTTTATGATAATCCTTCATAAAAATACTTTAATATTTAAAAAAAAAAAATCAGGCTAATATAGAATTTCAAATAAGATTTCCATTTAGGCAAAACACTAAAAGGACGACTTAAAACTCGACCGTGAAAAACTTCCAACTGGAACTTCCCACGATTAATGTTTGCTTCGGTTGATAATTTTTTTAAGTCTGAATTACTAGCGTTGTCCTATTGTCAAAATGCATGAAACAGCACTTCAGTTTTTTTCTGTTCTGCTAAATAATTCCTAACTATTGTTCACTATATTCGACCATTTTTATTTATAACAAAAGAAAATAAAATGCTTAATACACTATTCAGAAATTTAAAACAGTAATTACACTGCAGTTGGAGTAACTTGATGACTAGTTTTTTTTTTTCTATGTGAGCATGTACGAAGGAAAAGTTCTGTTAATAAATAAAATTTTTTAGTCTTTTAATTTGCATAATCATAGTGGGTACTAAATATGAATAGATATCACGTGGTGTGAATGATGTTTCTTACTTTAATAGCTTAATTCAATCTACAAAAAAAAAAATGATTGGCGAGGCAGCTGACAATAAGTTAATTTAAATTTCACTAAAATGTATGTATGTGTGCGTGTTTGTGTGTATGTTTGTGTTTCGTTGGTTTTCTTTTTATTATTATTACTATTATTATTATTTTGGCTTATTTATATTAATGAAAACATTTTCTTTGCTTTCAATTGCAGCTTTAATAATAAGACTTCTGTCTTATTAACATGAAGGACAACTGATGCTGAAGCAGAAGCTGACAAAAGAACTACTTTCGTCGGTAAAGAATAATTGTAATAACAGATTTCAACTCATATCAATGTAAATATATGTAAATTTTCTAAAATAATAAAAGTTAAATTGAAAAAAAAAAAATGAATGAACTACAACAATTGTAAATAACATAATTACAATATCACTTCCAAATTGAATAGATGATTGAATTTTTATGTTTTATCGACTTATTCTTCGACTTAAAAACATTACAACTTTTCTAAACTGTATGTGTTTTTCGAACAGTAATTTTCAAAGGTTTCAGAATGTATACATTATGAAAATCTCTTCAACACGAGGAGATATTATTTTCTGTAAACTTATATCTTTGGATGAAGCTATTAACATAAAAGAAATATACTTTGAATGTTATTTTCTAGTGACAGAAGAAACGAA
Source organism: Thereuonema tuberculata (assembly GCA_023159025.1). Lineage (NCBI taxonomy): Eukaryota > Metazoa > Arthropoda > Chilopoda > Scutigeromorpha > Scutigeridae > Thereuonema > Thereuonema tuberculata. Next base: position 165,304,686 of record JAFIDM010012231.1, read on the forward strand.
CTTCATTTATTGTTAAAGGATAAAACATTAAGTGAATATGTATTTAAATATTAATATTTTCAGAATACACACATAATTTGACGAAATAAAGATTTCTGAAAATGCTTGTCATTATGCATCAAAAAAAAGACCCTATGGCGAAAAAAAAAAAAAACTTAACAAATATTGAATTTAAATGAATTAAATTTAATATTTAAAGCAGCCTATGTTTTTAGCAGCATTTTAATGATTTTTTATATACATATTTTAATGTACAAGGCAATATATTCTTTTTGAATTACAGTATTAAAAAAAGAAAGAAAGACAGAAAGAAAGAAAAAGCCAATATCTCATTCTTGCTAGTTATGACTCGTCTATATTTAAAAACCAGTTAAAAAAAACGGAAGGCCAAGAAACGCTGTAGGTAATCAAACGACATGGAATTTACAAGATACAAATTTCGACTGTTGAAGTGGTTGAGGAAAAATAAAAATATAATCAGATTCCTTTGTGGTAAGATGCTTGTTACCGAACATAAAAAGTAAAAAAAAAAAATACTAGTGTTTATAATTTAGGTTTTTTTTTTTTAATTTCCTTTTAATTAAAACAGTAAATTACAAATACTAACATTTAGAAAGATTGCTATATCGTGATATTACATAACATGATATTATAGCTTACTTCAAATTATTATTAGAGATTGGTTTTTTTTCCTAATTTGAAAAAATATGCCTGTTTTTCCTTAATGATTTTTTTTTACTACATATTTAAACGAAATGTGTTTAAAATGTTTTATAATATGTTTAAAATAGTATCCCAATAGTATTCTGGTTAGTGAAATAACCAGAAGGAAATGTGTAACATGTTAAATTTCAGATATTACAACTTTTAGCCTCCATCAGCAAAAAAAAGGAAGAAAATCTGTTGAGAAAACTTCTGGTGTATTAAATAAAGTTCTGAATAGTTCTATAGAAAAGTGGTCCACGAAAATGAGTATGGTTAGAAATTTAAAAAAATAAAAAAAAAGATGTTAAGATGAGAATGTGCGCTGAAGTTATTGCTCTATCAGAGGGATTCTGTGAAGGAAGAGTCCATTTGGCACCCGCAATGCCTGTAAATAAAGTTAATAAGGACGATAGAAAACATCTTAGCGACTAAAGGTCGATTGAGGAGACTTCACAATTTCCATTTTCTCACTCCTGAACTTCCTCTTAGGCAGGCATTATTATTGGATTCACTTAACGCGGAACACAAATTATCTCTCAACTTCGTTAATTTCATCTTTGCCATAACAAATTTCTAACTTTTATCTCTTTTCCTCGACATATGAATAATAGCAAAGTGTTATGTTTGTCTGAAAAGGCCTCACTTCTCTCTTACTTCCCAAAGACCACCTCATGTCACGCACGGTCAAATGTCGGATCTTTACAGGAAGCTTACTTATCGGAATGCCCGCTACGTGCACCTTCTAGACGCTGGCTCCAAATGAAATTGTGGCGCCTTGGCGTCCATTCGGGTCATACAAATGGTCTCCCCTAGATTGCCATTCACTCTCCAAGACCAACCTGGCTGTGCCACCGTATGGAAAGGACCATTTGGTCGTCTGCCATTGCGGTGGCGATTGTCTTAGGTGTATTTGACCGGAACCAGCCGCCACGCGTATAAGCAATCTCGGTGAAAGCCAAGTTCCTATAAGTTGGTCTTGTTTCTGTCATATTTCATGAAAAATTCGAAGTTTGGACAGAATCCGGATTACTTTTATATCTTTAATTTCCTTGTTGCAGAGAAGGCAATACGTGATTTGTTTTATTTCTAATGGGACTTGAGCTGACATTCCTGCATTAAAATTCTAGTCAACATAAAAGTAGGTTGGAGTTAACTGCATTACCAAAATGAAAGCAGCTCCAATATACAGAATTAATTTTAAACATTCAATATTACAAACCACGATCATAAAAAACAAAATAATGTAGAACAACATTTTACAGTTTAATTTGGTTGGTTCACAATAAAGTTTAGCAATGTAAATCATTTCCAAAAAATGGGGACTAATAATGCTTAAAGCAAGTCTCCTCAAAATTTTTTAATGTCATAGCTTCTTTCCCCTTCAAAATATTTATTATTCATTAAAGTAAACTTTATTTCGAAAATGGTAATGTTTTTATATAATTTGAAACGAATTTCTAAACTCATTCTCTAATAGAAATGTGAATTGTAAATAAATGAAATAAAATAAATTATTACCTTAAGTTAGTTTTGTTTTGTGTATTTTAATTATTTGTAAATGATAACTGATATTGAATGAGAACATTAGCAAATTGCGATTAGACGAAATATATTTTTGTAAGCTATTCTTTTTATTTGATCTGAATAGTACTGTAATATTCGAGTTTATTTTGGCTAAATGTTTAAGAAGTTGAAATAGATAAATTTACAACCAAGAAGAATTTACTATTTCTAATAAATGGAAAAAAAAAATAAATAAACCAAAAAACTTGCTTTTATTAGAAGTACATTTTTCAATTAAGAAATTTTATTTTTTAGATATCTATTTCAATATTCTAAATTGCTTATTCTTAATTAAGAATATTTTAAGCCTTATAACAATAACAATACAAAATTCATTTTGATCTATCAATTTTTTTCACTGAAAATTCCTGAACCGATACATTTTCAATAAAAATAAAATAAAACAAAACAAAATATTACAGTTATACAAAATATTTATTCATCTTTTCAGATATCTTTTTATACTTAATTTTGATATTCAAAAAATTAATATTTGTTTCAGTAAAATTTGATATTACGTTGATATTTAGGTAAAATTACGTTAAGTTTATTTAAAAGATTGGAACAGTAAAGCTATTTTTATCTATTTACTTAAAAAAAATAAAAATAAATTAACACAAGGTCTACACTTTTAGCCCTATTACATACGATTACTTAAAAAAATATTTACTATTTAGTAGTTGCTTTTACTTTGTTTAGCCAAATAAAATGTCAAATTTTGAAATTTGTCAACTTTTCCTTCTTTTTTTTGTTATTTCTTTATTTTAAAAAGAGATTCTTCATTAAGCAATTGAAGAAAAAAGATATAGGGCTATATTTTTTCCCCACTTGATTTAAATATTAGTAAAATTATCTGTATTTTTCTTGACAAATTAGTCAGCCGCCAAACAGAGGAAGTTCAGCTAAAATTCTTAAATATAATTCTCTCTTACATAACAATTAGAAACTCACCAATTCTTCTGTACCTTTTAGATTTAAATTTACTCATTACATCAAATTCATGATCTACAAAATTATGGTAATCCAAGAATGGAAAGGAGGAATCTCTGAATGAATGACTCCGGAAATTCTAAAAACATTCGGAGGTGTAGCTTTTACGATCCCAGAAAATTATTCGTGCGTTAAATTAGTTTAATCTTCGTTTAATTTGCTATATATATTTTCTTCATATACAGTTGTCGACCACAAACATTTCCTGGGGCAGTTGCCTAGTACTTAATAAACTATTTAATTTAATTATTACGACTAAATAATATAAATAGAAAGAGTCATAAATTGTAACATCAAGCAATTTTGTCATAAAATGACGTTTGCCATAATCTCGAACTGTTAAACTCCGCACACGAAGGGAGACAGAGGTTACGATTTTTCTGCAGTTAACGCCTAGTGAAAATTAATAATTCTGTCAGTTATGATTCAAACGAAAAATGGTATAAAAATATTTATAGCTACTTCCCGATTTATTGCTTGTCTCATCGTTAAACCTCAGCAAACACCTCTTAGGTATATTTAAATTTTTCTATCATAAAAATAGAAATCTGGTTACCACGTACCGATCTAAAACTGTTATCGAAGCTTCTTCTCTTCACTAAGATTTTTGCATCTATATCGAATTGTTAACAGACCAGCAACTAATTAAAAGTAGAGTAATATCATTGATATAACATTTCTGAACTTTATTTAGTTTTTTCTGCGACTTTATTGATGACATTTAAGATATCGTCTTCAGGGCATCGTACAAAGTCCAAAATTATCATTTTTGAACATCAATGCTTAACGTTTGAAATATTTTCGTTCAGATTTGTTAGCTTCACTTTATCGTGAGTTACCAAAATTAAACCTTGGCTTAACGTTCTATATCTCCACTTATTATTATTCCTCATAGAATTCCCAAAGTTTCCATAATTCTGTTTTTATGGTAATCAGAAGAATAATTTGTATACGAATCGCTTTGAATGATTACCGGTCTGTTAAAGCGATCGATTTAAAACATGTAATTTTAAGAGACTTTTTTTTCTTCCTTACGTCGGCGAACAAAGAACAAAAGATAAAGGAGAAAAAAAGAAAGAAATCAGATATCGTGTTTTCCTGAATATCCTTGCTCATTCCAGCTTTCATTTCTTTTTTGTTTTGGTCCTAGTTCAAATAGAGCACGGAAGAAAATATGACAAAAAAAAAAGTTCTTTTTATCACATGTTCTGCCTGCGTCTAACAACAAAGATCTTACGAAATTGCATTGAAGTTTCAAATCTGTTAATAATAAGATTTGAAAATTCAATGTAATTTCATATGACGTTTGTTATTATACGCAGACATAACATTGCTTGTAACAAATGAATTGTAGGTTATCATTGTTTATTCACAAAATCGTGTTCAGTTGACGAAGTCATTTAGTTTGAAAAATCAGACCGATAGAAATGTCTGGCAAACATAATTTTTTAGAATTGTTACAGGAGGAATAAATACAAGAGTTTTATTAATATAGTAAATTAATCACTCTTTATTAGTAGATTAAAATGAATTGTAAACAGCTACGAATATTTAAGATTGTCAAATCTTACGGAATAAAAGGTAAAATAAATTAATACAACAATTTAAAAAAGAATTAACAAAACATTTAGTATTTACAAAATTGTTGTTACTAAGTGAATTGATTTGAAATGAAACACATTTCATATTTCAAATAATATTATGGAAAATATTGCTATATCAAATGTATTTAATAACATCTTTAAATTTTAATAAAATATATCGCTAAAAGATGTTCAAAAGATCGCGTTGCAAATAAGGTTTATAATAAAATTTCTAGAAATTTATTGTGAAATGTGTTTCGCCTTAAATCAATTTATTTATAAAGAAGTAAGAATTTTTTTTAATAATAGAAATTTATTTCATGAATATCCGAGTGATTCATTCTATCTAAATTCTAGGAATTCTAAGTATTTTCCCTAACAATAAATCAAATATAAACTGCTTGAAAAAACTTATAATAAACACAATGACGAATTATTTTTGATCTTATAAAAGCAATAATTCAGAAGCATTTCAATTATCAATAGAATGTCATTCATTTCTAAAGAAGTTGAAGACTATACCGAATTTAATAATATATTAAAATTTAGATAAAAATAGCATAAACACATAAGTATATAAAAAAATCTATGTTTACTTATACTTTTATATATATATATATATACATATGTATATTATTTTAAATATCATTTCGAGATTAGATCGAATTTCACTTTTTTAAAAGATAATTTGATCAGAACCCTCACAGATTTTTAAAAACTCGGGTGCTTTATTTTATTTTTGGACTTATCAACTGCGAATTTAAGAAAGCAAAACAGAATTATTTTAATACTAAAAGCGTTTAATTTAAATAATAATAAAAATAGGAAACTGGAAGATCTAAAAAAATATCTAAAAAAAATCTTTAATAGATTTAAAAATTAAATGATGGATTGATTACGTCATAATACAGTACATGTTTTTTATTATCACTAATATTTTTTTATAAATGAACATCTGTTTCAAAAAAATTCTGTGGAAATTAAAAATAAAAACAGAAATTCAAAAAAAAATCTTAAAAAAAAAAATGCTTGAATCTGGGGAAAAATAGATCTAAGTTCGATGGAAATAGCTGAGAACCGTAGCGTATCTAATAAATGGCTGCCATCTTTGTTATAAAATAGAAAGTGAAAAATCTTAAAGCATTAACATAATATATGATGAAAAGAATATTGACGGCTTAGCAATGAAACTGACAAGTTATCAGCCAATTCATTAATATGAAATTGTGCGGGAATCCGTTCCTTATTTCGCTCCGTATATCACGTGAAGACCTGCCAACCCAGACGACCTAATCACAGTCAGCTATTCATTAGAGTAACCTAGATTTCATCCTATCTAACACGAAGTTCCGCCCCTAATGATCAGGTGACCAACAATGCATCTTCGCATAGGAGATCTGTCTGGGTCACCAAGATGGACATGTGTCCACGGAAGTGTTCATTTACATAGCGACGGCAGAGCCGTTCAATAAAAGGGGTTCTTTTTAAGGAAACAACCCCCTGGGCACACTGAATTCCTAAATAAAAACAATTGAGACTGGGGTTCCTATTAAATTGGGACACTTGCAAGGGACAGTTACAAGGAGACAAGAGGGTTTTGTTACCAACCTGAATTTCGCGTACGGACGGTGGCTGTCAGACGACGTCGCCGGACAACATTGAGATGAATGTGTGGGGCAATCTGTGCTTGCTGCCTTCCTTACCCCCAACGTACATGCATGCCGATCGGAAACGTTCGCTCCACGAACCACGAGCCCGCCTGCACGCGCTTATAAGCCCGACCGCCCGCACGCTTACACCCCGATTAATCTTATCGCCTCCAGTTGACAGCGCCAGGACAGCATGGACCCTAATTCCCCAAATTCCCATAACAGAGCAGGACCAGATGAACAAACGGCAGGTATTATTTGAAATGCCAAAACTGAAGATTTATCTATTTAGTGCACTTCCATATACATTCAGTTTCGTGAAATGAGAGGGGGAGGGTTAATTGAGAGAGGGATATAGGGGAGGAGCGAAAAGGGAGTAAAAGCATAAGTCTAAAAGAGTAGGGGGAAAACATCACGGGTCATCATCTTCTTGCGTATGAACTAGGGACCATACATTGGAAGGCTAGCGAAGGGGAGGGAGAGGTAGTTATAGGAGGAGCAATGAGCGAGCTCTGCCATTCCGGACTCTGCTGCCACCTCTTTGCAGCCGCAGTCATTCAACCGTCGTCTGCTACATTTCGCATTTAACCCGTTACAACCAAGTTGCTATTAGTTCGCCTCCAGCTGCTCTGGGTGTTTCACGGTTTTTCAAAACTGCTTCTTTTCTTTCTTTTAACCTCGAAACAACTTTTTTTCCTGAAGGAAAGTCTAATCGAAGAGATATATGTTTATTATGGCTGAAATTCTTGTGGGAAACCATACGATCTATTATATTTTCGAAATATTACTCTGTAATCGATAAGAAATTCGTGTTTTAACTCAGGATTTTATCAAAAAAATTTTTTTTTACACTTCAATAAATAAATCAACAACTCAATAAATAAATAAATAAATAAATAAATAAATAAATAAATAAATAAATAAATAAAACTTTTCACAATATTCCCCTGTAACTAGATTAATTTTCGTAAAGCTTTGATAAAATCATTTAATATAATGCTGTATGGTTCATCAAAAAATTCACCATTAAATTCATCAGAAAATTAATAAATCCGTAGTATAATTCGGTAGGTCTATTCACAGTAAAAGCTTATTTTTCTTTTTTTAATCAAGCTATATTTATACTAAATCTAATTAGAGAAAGTTCTAGAAATTTCAAATAAATAAAACCAATCAAACACCAAATCAAAACCTCATGCTAATAAAAATTAAAATTTATTATCAAATTAAAAATAAAATAAAAAAATAATAATTTTAACCAACTTCTCATTATCTTATTTGTTGGGTTTGTTATTTTATTTTGCAGTTTCGAAAAAGAAAAAATAGGAATTGAAAATAAAAATAATAAAAACTTAATTCGAATAAAGATAAAATCTTTGTTGAAATTGAAATTGCTTTTTAATATAATGCTGTCTAATTTTATCAAAAAAAATTCCTTTGGCTTCTTTATAAAAAATGTTTTCTGCATTGATATTCATTGTTTTAAAATCTACAATACCCAAGTTTTCTGCATCCACTTTAAGGAGAAAAAAAAAAGAAAAAGACAAACGTGAACAGCTTCAGAAATACTTAAATGACAAGCATGCTTTGACTGTTTATAGAATGTGGCGAATAACGTTAATTATGGATTTTCAAGAAAATATCGATACTGCGAAAACTCTACATGTATATCAATAACCTCTTCCTTGCATTATTTTCTTAAAATTAATATATAAATATATATAGACTACTACACAAGAACTAATGCCATATAATAAAATTAGCAATGTAATATTTTATTCTTTTCTCTATGAGAAGTGAAGTGCTAATCCCTTCGTTTGGAGAATAACAATTTCTTGCTTTCCCTTGAATTCTTCTCCACCTGTTTCTATTCACCAGAAAATAGCCACAACCTCCATATCTGGAAGCCCTTATGCTTTGAAATAATTTTTAATCATATAATTATATTATTATACGTTAGTTTATATATTTAATTCGACTTTTTCCCCCAGTATATTCAGTCTATTTCAAGAAATGTTGATAATGGGTAGACTAATTTATGTGATTTACCTAAGAGATTTTTATATACCAATTCCTGATTCATTTGAATTCCTTTTTGTAATCAGTAATTTACGGCATTTTTATTATCTGCTATGTAATTTACGTTATCGTCAGTTTGTTGGCATATGCCGCTTTGTAAACCCAAATGCTTGATTCTAAGACCAAAAACTTAATATGCTGTCTATTAGATCAAAAGGGAGAGTAACATGGATGTGATGGAAATAAATCTTTCCCCTGGGGCAGTTAATCTAACAATATGAAAAAACTATGAAAAGTATCAGTTAATGTCATAGAATTGTGCTAGTTGTATACATGTGTTCTCGTAATGGAGAGTGCATTGTTTCTTGGGAATGATTAGTGCTACAACGTGAAGGCGAACTGAAAATCGAAACTAGGAAAGTTCACTTTAAGTTTCGGAAGAGTTCAACTCTGCAACTGAACGAGTTACAGGCTAACCCCTATTTAAAAGCGGTTTTCTTAAAGATATTCTCATATCACATTGTACAATATGCGTAATTAAACTCTTTTCCCCTTACTTAATTCATTCAAATAATTTTTGAATTTTGTTAAGATATTTTATATTGTACTGTAACGATTATTCCATACACAAACATACAATAAATTTTGTTATTTATTTAATCTTTAGTTAATGCTAAATATTAATTTAATTATTACTTGATACTTGCTTAGTATTTATTAATTAGTTACGCTTAACAATCATTATCTGGAGATAATCTAAAAAAAAGTAAACTTTAATTTAATTTTTAAATTGATTATTTAAAGACTTATTTGTAATTGATAAATTATAAACTGACTTGACTTTCTTTTTAATTTTTGCTTTCAATTTCAATGTTTGATAATGTTTCCTATTTTTTTTGTGATAACATCGTAATGACAAAGAGGAAAATAAAGAGATGAAACAGAAAGAACCAGACTCACCGTGTCAAACATCTGCTATCTTAATAAAAGAAAAAATAATCGTTATTTTTTTTTAAAACAAAATAAAATATCGATAAACAATCGAGCAGGTCGACAATAAAAATACAAGTCGACCAATTTTGAATTCTATATAATTCTGGTTTGTGTAGAATTATGGTTTGTGTCAAAGAAATAAGTATTTTCAAACCCCTGATGCAACGAGAATCTGTTTAAAACTAAGAGAAACCAGATAAATATTTTGAGTAAATAAAAATTTATAGATATTTTTTTAAATTTAAATAAATAACTTTTGTAATGATTATTTCTATCATAAAGATATTAGCACTAATAAGGTTGTTTGAATTAGAGAACTACATCTTTTTATAAATTAAATTTTTCAATTAGATTTTCAATTAAAAAAACCTTCTTTATTTCAATATCCAACTTTTTTCAGTTATTTTGTAACCGTATTCCTATCACCCACCTCTATGCAATGTTGTAGCGTAAAATAAACAGCTACATTTTTCTCTACGTAAACATTGAAAAAAAAATACTAAATTTTATTTTATTTTAATTGCTTATTAAATTTTACTAATTATTTTTTTCTCAATGGCACTAGTTAAAAAAATAGTTTCTAATTTACAAATGATACGGTATATCTTGAATTTCCAGTTTTAAATTTGATATTGATGATATTATTTTCTCATTCAAAATTGAAGGAAATTAAAGATAAAAATCTATCAAAATATAAATCCTTGCAAAGAAACTAGCATTCAAATATTGAAATTATATTACTGTATGTTTAGATTAGCCAAATCCAATACATTTCCACATAATTTCTAAATTTTAACTTAATTTCAATAAATCTTCCTCCATTTTTTATAGATAATCTTATTAAATGATCAATTTAAGATTAGAATTTTATGCTCAAAACCAGCCTCTGCTACTTTTATTCTGTTAACAAACTGTTTGTTTCTAAAATGGAATATTTAGATTTCCGAAATGGAAAAAATTTCATCATATATTATTTAAAAATAATTTAAATTCAGACATGATAGTTTTTCAAACTAATTTTAATTACTGAATTAAATGAAATAGTTCTTTGTTTGCAAAATAATCTTTTTAAATTACAAATTTTGATTGCACATTTACAGTAAATTGAAAATTAAGATTTTTATACAGGTTGTGGAGGCTAAATTACATGAGTGACTATCGTAAGGGTACAGGATTTTCGAATGGGAGGGGCTATGATGGTCCTCGTAGTCGTTCAACCAAAAAAAAAAAGTAGTAGGGGTATTTTTCTTTCTCGGGTTTGAGGGGGGGGGGGGGTTACAGACAGACCAATGAACTTTCCAACCAAAAAAAAGCAGATTTAAAGTCCTAGATTTCTACTATTTTTTTTTTTTTTTTAGGGGGGGGGGGTTCTAACCCTCACCAACGTCCTCCCTCGGTAGCCGGTGGTGACTCACATATCTTTCATATGTGTCGTTGTGCAGTGAGTTTATTTCATAGCAAACCGTATGTAATTATTTAATCTTGTAGATTCTACATTACTGGAAATAATATAAAAAAATTATTTTTAGCTTATTGCCACAACAAAAGAGTGATTTTTTTTTCTGCTATTTGTTATTTATTTTAGATATTTTATGCATTTTTATATTTAGTTAGCCTGTTTGAAGATGCAACGCTGATTTGCTTATTATTATTATTATTATTATTATTATTATTATTATTTGTAAGGAGAATGAGTATCATTTGTAATTCTGAATAGAATTTTAATTTCATATTTAGCAACATTACTCTAATTGAAGGATAAATATTATAGAAATGTAATATTATAGATAAGTTTATTTTCTAATAGTTTATTTTCTAATAATCCTGTTTCTATACTTGTATTGTATCATATTGCTGACAGACTATTTTGGTAAAATAAATTTAATAGTCTATTTCTTCTTTTAGGCAAATTTATACGTTTTCTTCAAATTCTTTCTTTTGAAAGCTATTAACTTTCTTCATTTCTTCAAACATTTCTTTGTAGTGAACAGTCCACAGAGGTTTAGAGAAAAACTACATTACTCTGTTAATTTGGAATCAGGCTCGGAAATCCTAAATTTTCCTGTATTTGCATTAGTTTGTTTGCATTCTTTCTAATTTATTATTTATTTACAACATTTGTAAACTTTATTTCTTTCGCAGCGTTAACTAACATGCTTTTAGAAGAGAGGATCTCTCTCTCTGTCTCCCTTTCTATTTGCATAAAATATTTTTACACCTTTCATTTTCTCAGCTTGCAACAGAGCACTTAATTTATTTCTGCTGCTGTTTATTAACATCAGTGGAGAAAAAGAAAAAGAAGGAAAAAAAAAAAGGAAGTTGTTGAAGAGAAATAATCCACTTCATTACCTTTGTGTTTATCGTATGTTGCAGTGGAATGCTGATGAGAAAACTTCTCCGCTATGAAAACCACTGCATCTGCGGAATCACAGAAACTATTTCGATTTGATTTCGAAACCAAATAAAAGTGTGTGTTTCTCTCCCGTTTGCAGTCCCCCATCAGCAGAAGACAACAGGAGCTTTATAGAGATGCAAATTGCATAACACGCAAATTCGCACCCTAATGTTTGTGCTTCATATAACGTGTAGACGTGACTTTATGTGTGGCTGCATCAGAGCCTTGGGTTCCATATTAAAGCCGATTTCTCAAATATGTAGTTATAATAAATGAATAAAATTCAACTAACATTCAGAAAACTGAGGAATTTCTAATCTTAAGAATATTTTTTTAGTATCGTGTCACAGAAAAGGAATTTTATTTGATTGAAAATAAAATAAAATTATAGCAATAAGCTACTAAATAAAATAACTGTCATTTTGAAATTTTCTTTCTAAATAATCTTTCTAAGGATTATTTCTTTTACTTCAAAATATTGTTACATTGAACTACCAGAAAACATCCAGCTTAATATTAAGGCCAATTTGATCCACTTTCTAATTTGATTTAAAATCGGAACGGAAGAGAACTAATAAACTAATAACTAAAAAGTAATAACAACACAAAAACCTATTCGCATTTCAATGTGAAAGAACAAGGAAACGATTTCCGAAACTAAATATAACTAAATATAATGTATAACAGAGATATTTAATGACAAATTTCAATACAACAACAAGAATACTACTACTATTAACAATAATAATGCCATTTTTTGAAGTTATGGCTTTAAAATCGTCATTTCGTCTAAGTTGAAAAAAATATAAAACCAAGAACCTAATTCAGCTTTAAAATGAATTCTTAAAATGAAATAAAGAAAATTGCTGTATCTAACAATTCGTCACACTTATTAAATATTCACACGCCAAGGAAAGTTTGTAATATGACTGATGCTTTTAAGTACAGTGGGCGAATAATAGGGAATATGATTTGTGGTGAGTTATTTTTTTTCTTGATTCATTAACTTGACGAATAGACAAGATAGAATAAGAATTCGTACAATAACAACAATTGCAGTGAAAAACTTGAATTTCATTTGATAACACCTGTTGACCAGGTGGACACTGGAAATCAGTAGCCACTGTTATGTAAAAATTTTAAAAATTTATAAATATGTTCTTTTAAATGTAAAAGAACATATATTTAAAAGAACGTAGTATATCTAGAACTGAAATTGATCTATCCAGTAGGCCTATCTAATAAATCTAGTTTTATGTAAACAAGACAAAACTAAAATTACACTCTGTTATGATAAAGGTTAGGTTAAACAGCAATATCCAGATCATTTGACTGCACCTTCTAATTTCCTTAACAAATTACATTTCAATGTCAAAAGTATCTGATTAGTTTATGACGATTTCCCGTATAATCAGGACTCGTGATCTATAATTAAATAATGTGATATCGATTAACTAACAGTAAATATATCATTTAGGAGATGATCGATTAAAAACTTCCAATGAAGGAACTAATACTGCGAAGTAAAAATAAATATAATTCTCACAACTAAAGTTAACTTAAATATGGTTAAAATCTTTCATTTTATTTTTTATCATGATATCTTGAAATGTAAGTTAATGGAACGTTAGACACTTAATTGAGCTTTGTTGATATGCTTTTATCATCCACTATATTGACAATATCCTCAATAGGAACACCAAGAATAAAGTAAATAGCCCGTTTAATATCTACATAGAAATTTATGGATTAAATTCGTGGCTTGTTTCTATTTATGTAGGATATTATCTTGGATGTAAGTGAATGTAAGCGAATGTTAGCGAATCTCTTATATAGTTTTTTAGAAATAAAATAGCAGAGTTAATGAATATAAATAGCAACTAAACAAAATAAGCACTACGCAAAGGCTCCATGGCTTCTATAAAGTAAATCTTGTGTGATAACGGTGAAGTGTCCAGTAGTAAAACTATCGGTTATTATTATTCTGTAGTCTAGATGGCTAACAATGACACTGACGTATGTTTTCTTTTATTAGGCTGTTTTAAAAGTGCTATTTAAAGTGATTACTGTGATCTAATAGAAAGGAAGATTGTACCAGTAGACTATCAATATTAAGTGAACATATTCTCTATCTTAGGATTCTTCCATCAAGAAACTTGATCTCAAAGTTTTTAAGATTCTCTAGGCAATGTCAATCTTCCAACAAATTTCATATCTCTAAAGCCTTTGAGTTGAAATGAAAATCGGACAGAAAGAGAATCTTCGATGATGACACAAATCTAAAATACTGAAGATTTGATAGTATATATGGCTTCAATTAATGTTTCTTTGTGGATTTTTTAAAATTCAACTAACTTGAAATGTAATCCAAGGGCTTTATTAATGCCGGAATGCATTGGAAAGCTTTTAACAAGCTATTGTATCAATGGGAAAAATATATTTAGTCAATGATTGAAAAAAAAAATAATCTAACAATACAATCTTACTTTTAAACCAATAATAAAATTTTTAGAAATTAGAAAATAATAGCAATGCACCCACTGCAAGACTTTCAGCAGCTCGTTAAATTTGAAGCAGCTTCAGATCAAATCATAACTAATGTAGCCAGTAAGTTATGGCATTAAATAAAGTAGTCCTTACTATACAAATATAAAACTATTGAAATTCCACAGTTTCACTATAATATGAAAAATGAAATTTCTTGTTGGCCTACAATAATAGAACTACTATTTTTGGTTAGTGCTGCAATTTTTTAGTTACAAGAAGGACCCCTAAATTAAACCCAATGGTCGCCCCTTTTATCTTTAAAAAGAAACTCAGTTCCATTTTACAGAGGACTGGGCGAACTCTGCCGGAGATTGAATTCGGCTTCTCCAGCCAGCAGTTCAGGGCCTATGTACCAATGCAGCACCCGACACACTTTAAGTAATGTAGAAGCTTAAAATTCGAATGAGATCTAGACATTATGATTTAAATAATTTCCTATTAATCAGTTCATTAATCTATAACTAAAAGATATATACTTTTCCATTACAGTCATATGGAGAAAGAAAAGGACATTCATTTCATTCATTTCTTATTTCCCTTTCCTATTTGTATTTTTAAGGACCATTTAATAAATCTCAGTAATCAATTACCTAAAATTTTAGCTCAGAATTGTTATTATTTTATGTAGTAATACTTACTAGAAATTAATAAGCGATTAATAGGAAATATCTGAAATCGCACTAAAAAACTTTTTGAAAAACTAATTTATTTACATTTTTAATTTGTAAATAAACTTTTGCAGCTATTACATCATTTCCTATTTCTGTTAACTTATATAAATCAGCATTTTGTGTTTAAATACTATAAAATCTCAAAACTCTCTTAACCTTCGGTTTTTCTTTGGTTTTTCCACCCATATGAAAAGTAAATTAAGTTACCGAAATGTAAGATACAAGAATGCAGTCTTCGCTATTGCGTATTGTAATAATTTTACAAAAGATATTTTCTTTTATGTAAGAAAATTCGAAATTGTTAATGTTTTAATTATGAAAAAAAGATTTTTCCCCCCTAAACTGTAAGTTCATTAACTTTTGCTTTTTCTTTTTCAATTTCTAATCTAAAATCTTGACATTAAATGGCATTTGTCTTCAGTAGAGATGATTTTGAACACGGACTACCTGTCTGGTAGCTTTATTATGACCTATATTCCTTTGAGTAACATCTTTTCGAACTAAACCGTTTTACTGGTTAAGCAAGTAAGTTTCCAGCTCATAATAGGAGGGACTCCATTCCACGTGGGTGGTTACAACTCACTTCCTGTTTCGATAGACAGTTTAGCAGCTTTTATACTAAGCAATAGAATTCTATAGGGAAATTTTATTGCTCTTTTTCCTTATTTATTATCATTAGTAGGATAATTAATTCATGAAAATTTCATTTTAGTAACTTTCCTTCACTTTTTCTAGATTCAGCACTCCAAAGTATCATCAAAAATAATAATAAAAAGAAGCTGGTATGAAAATTTCAGAAACATAAATATTCACTCTAAATAAATGAATAAAATTATAAAGTTAATATTTAATTAAAAACCTCCACTGCGACTGATTTTTATTTTATTTTATTTTTTGAGGTTTTATTTTCATTTTTAGCAGTTATTGTTGATATTAGTTTATTCAAATTTTTTATTATCAAATGCGCTTATTCGCTCAAAAAAACTAATGACACAGCACCTGCTTAGAATAGAAAACGATGAATTTCAAAAGCCGATTGTAAAATTTCGGAAATAGTTGGACAAAAGTTAACAAGTTATTTTCGTGTCCTTATCAAATGCCACTTGTTGCTTCTGAATCTCCGAAACTACAAAGTGTATTCGCTAGTCGAATTTTCTTTGCTCCATAAAGATGAATAATATAGCCTTCTTATCTTATGAATATAAGAAGTATTTTTTCCCCGAAAACAGAAAAGGAATCGAAATATTTTCAGTTAATATTTTGTTAACCACAGATTTTGAGTTAACCAAAAAGTATGAATAGCCTTTCTTTGCTTGAATAAAAGCATAAATCAAATAATTTGCATCTAGGTGTTATTATTATTATTATTATTATTTTACGGTTACTTTTATTTCGTTTTAAAGTAGATAACAAGCAAACAACTCAATTTATCATTTATTAATTAAAAAAATCACCTAACAAACTAATTAATGAAATGATCTGAAACAAAAGCGTTTCAAAACGGTTTAATCTAATGAAGCTAGAGCTTCAATTTTATCTGAGCTTCAAAAATTTGAAAATATTATGTGAATTTTTAAGCGCTACAGAAACCGGTAGTCTGTAATATAAAATAAAAAGTTATTTAAGTCGAGATTGACTTTTTTTTACCAACATTGCTCAAATTTGTCGATATTATTCAAGTAATAATTCGTAATAACTCAAATGATGCCAAAACTGAAAAAACTCAACTCATTCTTAACTTATGTTTGCTCCAATTGATCAAATAGTGCTTTGATTTTAAATTGAATAATTTCGAATGTGTTCAAACCGTTGTTTGAATTTGAGGGCTTTTCCTATCTCTATGAAAGTATTATCATTAATATTTCTCTTTTTAAAATTTTACATCGACGTTTAATTTACTTTTATAACTTTTAAAAAAGTTATAAAATTTTTATAGAATCCAGTATTCCTTTTTAATTTATCTTAGATATTGTAATAATAATGTTTCGTAATAACTACAGGGAATAAATATTCTGTAAATCTGTAAGGCTTCATTACACAGCTCATCTAATGAAGTTTGTAGTGAGACTGTGATGAGTTCGTCATTAAAACGAAACCAGTCACGTGAAATCAGTGTCTTCCTTATGGTGTGATTTAATATTGCAATCACCGTAATGTGCTAATTTCAGAGGTAAGCAATGAAGACAGCAGATGTTGGAAAACTCTTCTATAAGTCAATATTTCAGGGTAATTTTAATATACTCACCGTACATTAAAATCACTTACTGAGTTCATTAGTAGTCAAAAGCAAGCCTCTGTATTATTTCTTTATATAAGAAGCTGACTTCTTTATTGTTTACATATAAATTACAATTACAAGAATTACGCATTAAGTTTCTATTAAATTTCTTTACTTGCAAGAGAACTACTCTCTTTTATCATTCCAACTTCAATTAAAAGTTACTAGAATTTAAATTTATTCTTACTTTCGTGATGAAACATCAACATAACTCAGAAGCAAATTACAGTAACTTGAATTTCCTCGGTTAGGTTCCAGTGATATTATCGAAATACTATTTGCTGTTAAGATAATTACAAGATAATTGTTCTTGGTTTTTTGTCGATTCTGTTTTTGTAGGTTTCAACTAGTCCCTAGCATTCAACTCATATAGAAAGTCCAATAGGCTTAACTTCCAAATAGATATTTTAATTCCACTGTCTTGGATGAAATTTTGTGGTCGTGGATAATTTTTTAACTGAAATTTTGTAATATAAGTTTTTGTAAGATTCAACTTCCAAATGAGTTCTCTCATGTTATAGATATCTTTGTTATAATTACTAAAATGCTAATATTTAAGCTAAAGAACAAATAATCCGAACTTTTCAATTAAACTAAAAAATATTAAATCTTAATATTAATATCTTAGTTTCAGATAATTTTTAATTTTTTTTTTGTATAATAAAATAAAATTTAAATTAGTTATAAAACTCAGAATTACATCGACTAATCAGTGCAAATTTTCTGGATCAAAATCTGATTTTTATCTAAAATAAAGTTTTTTTTTTTTTTTCTAAAATACGACAAGTAAATCCTAAATCTAATAATACCATAAAAAATTAAGAATTGTCAATTTCACAAACATTCGAAGAAATTGTATGTAGGCGTTACTGAAGCTTGAAATCTCATAGTTTATGAAACATAAATTATTGTTATTTTTTTTTTCCTTTTAAATGGTTGTTATAAGACCTTAGAAACAGAACACTAATTTTTTATTTGTGACACTATACGTATATATCAATTTACTTCAACAAAACCTGAGGATTTTTAATGAATTAAAACTAATAAAAATTAATTCATTATAACTTTCACAAAATTGTTAGACGTAGTCAAAAGTAATTGCTATTTGGAATGCAAGAAAATATATTAAAAGTGAATGTCACTCCCAAAATCACGCATTTTGGAAATACATCCTTTTAGTATATTATTATTAAACAGCAGCTGTGTCTGCTTCATCATTTAATAATTCTGTTGCTTCCTGCTAGACTTCTAATAAATTCTAGATAGTTGTTTTGGGTTTTTTTAAGCAATAGCACTATACAATTTAATTGAATTGAATTTCAAATAACCTAGAAGAAAATATTTCAATTAGATCAGTCACTCCGTCAGTGTTGTTAAGATTCTTATCACTATTAACGTTTTTTCTCAAGGTGAAGAAAGGATTACTTATCAAATGAAATTCTATAAGAGAAGCAAAGAATTCAATGGTTTCAGCATGTCAATTGGGTGTACATTATCGCCATTGTGTTGACTAAAAACAATCGAGAAATTTAGATTCATCTTAAAGAAGTTGAAAGGAGATCCTCCTCTAACATCTTTTTGATATCTCATTTCAGGATTCAACTTGGCCTGGCTCCTTGTAATATGATCAAGAAATTTCATGTTTTTAAGAGTTTTTCCAATTGCTTAAGAAATGCAAAAAAGTCTTATTTACAGAATCAATAAAATCAATTAGCAAAATAGAATTCAGTATTCTTCGTTTTCTTCATAGAGATGATGTAGATAGATACAATTACAAAAATAGATACCATGGAATCTTCTAGACTATAAATTACTCGATAAAAAAAGTTCGTTAGTTTTAGACTTAATATTACGAGAACCTTCCGAAGATTTTAGGCAATTATATATATAGTCTCATCTGCTTAAAATATGTGTTTTTTTTTTAGATCTTAATTTAATTTTTGTGTAGTCTAAATTTCCAGGCTAAATAGTTTAAATTTTTGTATATTTTTGAAATAAAAATCTTAAAATAAAATGTTAAAACTTCATGTAGACAGTTGATTTCCTATTAAAAAATTCACATTTTATGTTAGTAATCATATTTACTTTAGCTTATTTCTAATTTTTGGGGTTTTAAAGATATGAGAGTTTTTTTTTTAATTAAATTTACACGTTATCCTTAAATATCTTTTCCTGTTTTCATTTGCTAATTTTTAAAGTATAAAATTGAGTTTATTTTAAATATTAACATCAATGCTAGTTTATTTTTAAAGTTTAAAATTGATTTCACCTTATAATGTATATAATACAAACTCTTCAATTAGTATTCTAAGAGGGAGTTGCAAACTTTTTTCTTTTTCTTTATTTACGTTGAAGAAAACAGGCTTACCCTATCTGCACTCGTTGCTTTGAAATTCAAGTCATCCATTTACGCAAACGCTTTGCTAAGGAAATTTTAAGTTGAATTGAGTTCCAACTGTTCTGATATACAGTTTGCATATAAATCTCTCCAGATAAATCCGGACTTCTTTACTTTCCCCTTGCAGGACATTGGACGTCCAGTCTTTGAGTTTTTTCAGTGCAAAGTTTTATTTCATCCAGACAATTCCCCGGCTTCTCATTTCTCGGAGGAGAATGATAACCTCTATCGATCCACTCTTTACTTCTGACTTGGACTTCGCTTTCAACTATCACAGGTTTTTGGAATTGCGTGACTCTTATAAGAGCACAAGCAAAAAAAAAAAAGATCCTACAGAAAGACTTGATAATTCTTTCTGAACTTAGCTCTTAATCAAATGAATAAGATAAGAGAATGTAGATGTCAGCTCACTTTTTAAGAGTATGTAATTTGCTTTAAGAAAATACGTGAATTAATTATTTATTAAAACAATGCTAACATTATTTCTAATTTAAAGATCATGCATTACAAATTATTATATTAAAATCAACTGAAATGTACATCGTCTTAACTTGTAACTTTCTTTAGAGTAAATGTAATTAGAGTAATTTTCTGTAAGATAAAAAAATGTTTTCAATAATATTTCTTAAATTCTGTATATTTTTTTTTTTTTGGTGCAATACTTTTTGCTTCAGAAAGGAAAACATTGACTAAAACAGTTCTGGTAGAAACTAAATACTTTAACATTCTTAATTTTTTTGTTAATTAATCACTTAATTTCCGAAGTGATTAGTAATAAATATCAAATAAATTTAACAACTATTTTGCTTCTTTCATACTCGAACGGAAATTATTGGAAACTTCCAAGTGCTGTAATTTCTACTTATTGATTAACAATTTATGTCAATTAAGTGAGTATTTAAATCATAACATTAAAGTCTACTTTGCTTAGTTAATTGTAGCCTTCATTGGCAGACATTATTAAATCATCAGCTACATCTTAGGGACAACGAACATCATGTCAAAGAAAGAGAAATGAAAAATACTTTTAGAAAATGAAATTCAGAATCATCTCTGGTGAAATTATAGATTTTGAATATGTATTACTCAAATTTTTATTTATTTTTTGTAAACATTGAAAACGAAGTATCCAATTTTGCCGTAACAATGATAAAAATTTTGGAGAAACACGGGGCATTTCTGAAACGTTTAAAGTTAACATAAATAATTTCTTTTCACTATGGGATCTTATAAAGAAGAATAGGCTAAAAAAATTGAAAAAAAAAACTGTTTTTGAATATCTAACTTAATTCGAATTTAAATTTAAAAATAATAAATATTTTTAACTAATAAATACTGCAAACATAAATTAATAAATCATTGCAGGATATATTTTAGAAGTATATAATGTTGTTTGTATGTATTCTCTTCTTTCTATAAAAATATATGTATTTTAGTTCAATGTTAACTAAATTTTCATCATTTTCAACCTTAATTGCAAATTTTACAAATAATCCTTCAAGAAATAATGCAATATATTAAAATAAGAAAAAGAAAGACAAAATGAAACTGTAATATTGAACTGAGGTATATTAAATGTAAAAGAATAATTTATATAATAATTGTTCTGTAAATTATATAAAACTTCTATAGAGAACAGACAGCAATAAAGCAGCTTCAATTTCTTTCAAATCTCTCAAATTTTATGTTTTATTTGGTTCAGAAATACAGATGGTCATAAGTGATTGGAACCATTTCAATGCAATTTCAGATTGTTTGTTGATAATCTCTGTAAACTCTTCAAAAACATTTTTGTTGCTTTTCTTTTTTTTTTCTATCAATATTTTAAAATAGACTATGAGCAACATTCGTGGTTCAGCAGACCATGTTTTATGGCTATATATAAATTGTAAATTGTAGACAATTAAAAAAAAAAGCAACGGAGGACTTGATTCGATAGGACAAGCATTTGGTGGTCAGAGGGAAAAAAATGAGCAATTGAAGGATGTTTTCTGAAGAATCTCTTCAACCCAGAGATATATGGGCCCCTGTCTACGTCAGAGAGACATTATTCAAATGAAGTCAATAGCACTCCAAATCGGGCAAAATCTAAGGGTTACTCTAAGACAGCAATAAAACAATTTCTTTTTCGCTCTTTCACGGCTTTTTTTTTTCCTTAGCACAGTAAGTCTCAGTTTTCGAACCCATTACAACTCTGTCAATGTCTAATAAGACACTACAGTGACAACTACTGGATATTACTCGGCTTCAGTCTGGAGGTTTCTGAAAGTGACTTGTTTTCTCCTTATGTAAGTAAAATTTTATAAGTGATTCACTTTTCAATTAATTTTTAGAAACTATAATTTTTCAAAAGAACAAACAGGGATTTCTCAAATTTGTTAAAAAACTTACTTTTGCCAAATAGACCTCAGCATTCAGAAGCTATGTATTTAGACATCGTTCATTAGACCAATTATAGGGTGGGATCGATTTCTACATTCCAAGGTCGAGCTTGTTTTATAAATCGGAATCATTATTTATAATTATGTTGTCAAAAGAAAAATATCATTTTGATGTCAGATCAAAATCACTGGGGTCTTAAATAAGATCAGGGTTCTTTCTTGCAAATCAAAAGCTGAGACAATTAATCTTCTTTTTCTTATTTTTTTTATGTAATCTACAATCATCATTTTCTTTAAAATATTTGAAGCAAAATCAAAAATGAAATTGAAAATGTTGCATTTTTCTAAACTAAAATAATCGTCTGATAAAATACTGATTTTAATATAAGAATATTAAAATTAATATACGTAGTATTCGTACACTATTACTTTTTCTCTTTATCATTTTTTTTTTTTTTTTGATATTATGTGTTTTAAAAAATATTGTCAAAACTTTTAAACCGCATTTTGAAGTTAGAATATACAGGGTGGCGAACATAAAATCGGCCCCAATACGCATTTCTTTTAGTTTTGTATTAACTTACAATTTTGGGACTGGTTTTATGTGCGCCACCCTGTATTAAAGGTATATTCTTTATTATAGGTTTATTGTTTAAACAAATTTCACCTTATGAAATGAATAATAACTTTGTTTTTAATGTTTGATAGCAATCTGAATAAACCTTTCAGCAACTTACAAAAGTAAATCTGCAGAATTTTCATATTTATCAAAGATTTAACACTATAGTAAACAGTTAATCGCTGAATTTGTGATATCGTTGAAAATTATTTAACGCCACTGAAATGAAAATGTTCTTCTTTTTGTTCGAAATTTATCTTTTTTAGTTTTAACTTTTTATTATCCAAAGAAAGGCAGTCAACAGATGCTCATTCGTCATGTTTGCATTTAAGTATTTCCAAGTTCATTTCTGAAATGAAAAGAGATAATTAAATTGAAATCCCGCATTTTCATTCCTCCGTGTATTCCGCATTTTAAAAATTTAAACGCATTTTTTGGGGGTTTCTTTTTGTTCTGAAAGAGAAATGGTGCAAGATAGCAATTAATTATGCGACTTATAGTCACGTTTCCATGCCTGAATGCGGCTTATACATAGGGTTGGATCTTGTTTTGAATTCTAATGGTTTCATCCGAAGCACAGAAAGCAGGTCTTTTATCTGTGAAACTTAGATCTTCCATGCCTACTAGGGAATCGTCGTATGAAATTCAAGATGATTTGCTCAAAAAAAAAGAGGAATATCTTTCTTTTACGAGTTTTATATGAAGTCGGAGAATATATTCTCCATGCGGGAAAAATAAGCCATGCGTAGTGCCTTCAAATATCTTTCCAGTGACAGTTTAATTAAAACGAAGAAGAATAATTCCATTAACTTAAAAGGTTTATGAAAATATTATCACTGCAATCGCTCGGATTCCTTTGCTTCTTCATAAATCATTCTTTAAAACGAATGACTTAAAATTCAGACATTTAAAAAGAAAAGAATTCTCTTACTAAACTTAAAACTTTCCAATTCTTTCGGCTGATTCTCTTCCGTTATCGAAAAGTGGAGGAATTTTGTTTGTTTGGATTCGAGTCATCGCAGCACTAAAAGCAGAGAACTTTCAGGATCTTTTAAATTTAGACTTCCCTAAATTTACTCGTGTCTTATTTTTATCTTTCCTTCTTAACAAGACGCCCTAGTACAAAGATGCTTGTATATATAAATGGTCTGTGTAATAATCAATATAAAGATTGATCTCATTTGAAACATGCCATTTTAAGGTTTTTAAAACCTTAAAAACAAAGATATCTCACAAAACAGAAAACAAATTTTCTCCAAATGTTTAAGCTGATTCTACTATTCAGTAATATTTGTGTGAAAAAAGTTTGATTGACTATTATATATTAGTTCACTGTAATTTTATCTTTTTAGCTTTTGTGTAGTAAATTTTCTTTTTTGAATATCAAGCAGGGAAACATTTTAATGAAATCTGCTAATTTTATTGTAAGAAGAAAAACTACATGTAAGTTCCGAAAAAAAGAAAATAATCATTAAGAAATATTTCTCTTGCGCAATCTGGGTTAAATCTTCGTTAATAGATTGCAAGACTTTATTACTAGCTTATGAAATATTGGTAGTAGGTGATGCTGCAGAATAAAAGTTTTAATGTAATTCCGTTTTATTACGAATTTTATTTTTATTTCTTTTATACAGTAGACGGTTTTATATAATAGGACATTGAAAATTTTAAGTTTCTCGTTTAAATAAGTTGATATTCATTTGAAATAATTAAAGTCTGAAAAAATGTTCTTGTATTTTCACTAAATTTTCTGAACTGTTTATATGTTGTATTGCTTTTATTATTATTGATTAACAATGAAGAAATTTTAAAGACAGTGGCTGTAGAACAGAAATTTCAGTTTTCCCACTATAAATAAGAGAAAACAGTGTGAATACTTTCACAATTTATTGGTTTTTGGACACATAATCCGTTTTGTTCGTGCATTTGTCTCATTTTGTTTGTGGTTAATAAGTAGAATTGGTAATAAAAAGAAATTGGATGTAATTTTATGATTTCCTGATAGAATATCAATAAATGAAAAATGATTTTATTTCTCTGAATTTTAAAGGAACAAATATCCTAAGTCTGAGTTGTCGCTACGATTATTTAAACTCATAAATATATAAGTTGTTTCAAGATATTTGAATGGAGATACAGTGCAACTTGGATAATTCGAAGCTGAAGGGACCACTACAAAACTTCGAATTATCCAAGACTTCGAATTAAACAAGTTACATCTTTTAACTTTAATTTCAGGTCCACTGAATGCTTGAAAAGATTATTCTGTCAATAAGTAAATATTTATTCAGAAAGATCATGTTATGAAAAATTTAAACACTATATATATATAAACAAAATAAGATTTATATTACGTAAGCTACAGTACATATTACATTCAGTACAGAAAATTATAGTTTTTCAAAAAATTGTGCAATGTCTGATTGTTTTGTAGAATTCAGTCGCTTAAGGTTAGCAAAATCATCAAGCATGTTTAGTGAACGGAAAACAGCTTCACTTAGATTGGTTTGTCCTTCAATGTACCGACGAAATTCGGCGCTATCCTGTACTCGTTGGCGATTTGGCATTTCTTCTTAACACCCTTTTCCACCTCGCGAATGACGGCGACCTTTTCAGCGAACGTTAAATTCTTGTACACGCGTGGTTTACTGAAAGACATGGTGACACTGACAGCAGGAAGCTCGAATGGCGTCTGAAGCGTCACGTGTCGAACGGTGGCGGGAAGGGGATTTCAGTTGTCACGTGTCGAATTTCTTGACGATGAAACGCAGAAAAGTCGTTATGGTTCGAAATATTTTACAAAAAACTTCGAATTAAGGAAGTTGAACTTCGAATTATCCACGATTTTTTAACATTGATTTAATAAGAAATTCAAGGGACTAAGAGAAATCTTCGAATTAACCACGATTTCGAATTAAAGACGTTCGAATTATCCAAGTTGCACTGTATTTTGCTTCTATGCTCAGCTTTTCAATTGAATAATTAAAATGAGAAAAATGTAACTCGTATTAAACAGAATAGCTACTTCTTTTTTTTTTATTAATTTTAAACGATTGTAGTTAAAAAAAGACAGAACTATTAACTATGAAATAGGATATAGGAGTCTTTTTGTCAGCTAGAAATTTCGTTGCGTTTACATAAATATTGCTAAATAAATTGAACTTTAAATTGAAATTTAATCATTTTCAAAAGTTTTAAAACCTTACTTGACTATCTACTTACTTCGGCCTCTTTCCTTTAAGTCGCTTCATTGGAACGGTCTCTCCCTTTTTATATTACAAATTTACAACCTCATTTTAGCAATTGGGACGTCGCTCCATTCTTGGCAATTTTTAAATATTTATAATTCATTTACCGCAAAAGATGAAATTACGAAAAAAAAAAAGAAGATTTCTTGAGATTGGGGTGTTTTTTTTATCTATACGTTCAATTACACTGCTTAGTAGTCAGATGCCGACAATCTGTGGATCGGTAAGAACTAATGAGATGAGTGAACGAAGATGTAATTAATGCAAAAACTTCTTAATATGTTGTCGGTGTTGTCGCACAACATTCTTTGCCCTCCACATACAAAACAGAGTCCCCCAAGAACTGGTTTATTTTAGCTTATCTAGAAATCGTGGGCTTCTTGTCTCCTAAATTAAATGATGAAATAAATATTGATCGTGTCATGATCCAAAGTTTCATAAAGAAAGTTGGGAAGAGGGAAAGTCTACAGAGTTAATGAGGTTAGGCTATCGAGGTTTTTTATGGATTCAGTATGTTCATTAAAAAAAGTAAATTTAGCGATAAGCAATACGACCGCTACCAGTCACTTACTTTGTGCTCAGTTTATAACAAAACTTTTCTCTATGTTGTAAAATGTATTTTAAGACCTTAAATACATTTAATACTGTAAAATAAAATAATAATGCTAATAATATTTTTAATTAGATATAAAAT
This sequence comes from Thereuonema tuberculata, assembly GCA_023159025.1. Lineage (NCBI taxonomy): Eukaryota > Metazoa > Arthropoda > Chilopoda > Scutigeromorpha > Scutigeridae > Thereuonema > Thereuonema tuberculata. Next base: position 165,331,419 of record JAFIDM010012231.1, read on the forward strand.
GAAACGAAATTGTTACAGAAGAACGAAATGATAGAAAAGTCTTAGTAAGTTTTTTAAAGTTTAGAACAAATAATTAGAACGAGCAACAATATTTAGAATAGCTGAATAAATCAGTTTGACGGATTTCGTTCAGGTATTTTTAATAATAGTTAATAAAAAGTACAATTAAGATTAAATCCAAGTAACCCCATCCTCCTTCTTTTTTAATTAATTCAGATTCAGCTTCACTAGAATGAAAAATCCCATTCTAAAATATTATTAAAAAATTTAGAGCGAGATAAATAAATAAAAATACAGCATGAAAAAAAAAATGTGGATTTGGTTAAACACTGTCTTTCAAAACAGTCAGAAATGTTTTCGATTTTGATTTACATTTTATTATTTAATCTTCGTTTATTTTAAATTACTACAAGTCACTATTCTTAATCTTGATTAAAAATGTAGGTTAAAAATGATATATATTTGAAGCAAACTGATCCTTGCGAAAAAGTCGAACTAAAGCAGTTTCTGTTGTAGGCTAATCAAGCCTGAACTAGGCCTAACCTCAGATTCAGGAACTCGGTTTGCTCACAGGAAATTTTGTCGGCTTCAATAACATATTAGTTTCTTAATTCAGTTCATTTAGATTGAGTTACATTAATGCACAGCGTTCGATTTCATATCAAGAAAATGTTATTCGTTTAATGTTCATGTCATTGGAAACGACAGATTGCAATTTGAAGACTTCAAGTGAATCGGTTGCCACCTTGATGAATTATATTTATCAAATGATTTGCACTAAACAATGCAGAACAAATAAAAATCAAGATAGCTAGAAAGTGAAAGAAGCAATAAGCAATCAATTGTACTTACCATTCAAATCAATTTACTTTACAGATTACTTCAATACAACTTCAGTTCTTCAAATAGTTTTAGATGAATTAAACTGTCTTCGAAATTCTTATTATCTATAATTATAGATATATGTACAGATGTAGATCGCAATTGAAATTTACAATGGTTTTAGGTTAAAATATATTTGCTTTTTTTATTTGATTCAGATTGCTGAAATATTAGTTATACTTATATTACCTACGTTGAAATTCTACTAGACTAATTTCAGTATATATAACATAAGCATAACGTTTTAACAAATCTGAATCATATAAAAGCAAATGCTTCTTCGAATTTTAAAAAGCTTAATAATGAAAATTATCACACACAAAAAAAAGATATTATGTACAATTACAGATTAAATATAAATTTCAAATAAACAATCAAAAGCAAAATATAAGAAGTAAAATAAAATGCCACATTTTTAAAAATAATAATTGAAAAATTAAAATTAAGATTCTAATAAAAATGAAACCTATTGATAAAAAAGTGATCGGTGAAGTATGTTTCATTGCAGTTCTAGGGAATTTTTGATTGAAGAAATCACATCACTCTGTGTCAAAATTTCTTTCATGGTAAATAGCTAAATAATTAATAAAGAAGTTAACATAATTTATGGAAAAAGAAATACCTTTTACACAAGCACAAGATAATAATTCTATGATTAAGTCTGTATTTAGCCTTTTTGTTATTATTGTATAGAACTTTTCTTATTCAGGATTCTTTACTCCAGAAAGATGAGTAAACCTTACTATTTTAATTGTAATTTTTCTTTCGGTTGAAAGTAGGTCGTCTAGCCTTCACTGTTCCATTACATAAGCTAACCATGCCCTTGAAACAATGACTGGGTCCATTGGCCAAGCGAAGTGAAAATGTAGTTACATTCATAATTATGCTTGAAACTAGTACTTTCTTCTTACATCTTCTTGTCTCACAGGTTTGTAAGAGAAAATGAAATCATGTACGTCGTTATCTTTTGATAAACGGGACGCCGAATTCGTAAATCATTTCTCCTCATCAAAAAAATTGCGAAATGTAAAAAGGAAACAAGCGGAATTGGCTTTAATGTCCATTATTATCTGAAAACTAAATGAGTAGTAACTACGTTATGCTATAAATTCAGTGTACATTCTAAAAATAAGAAATACTGTAACTAGTTCAAAGATTAACTATAATTGTTATCATCTTCTAACAGATAACGGTCTCTTAATGCTAGAAGATCAACATGATTTTATTCACTGTTAGCTTTGTTCCTATCCATTACTGTCTTAGTCATTCTCAAAAGTTGATTTAATATGGAATGAATTGAAAGAAAACGAAATTGACATTATTTAACTTTTTGTTTAATTTTCTTTTTTAACGTTTTGCTGTGCAAACTTTTGACAGATATCTTAAATTTGTTATGTGGATATTTTTTTTTCCATCTAATAACTTACTTCTCGAAAGAAATGTAGAGTGCAGGTAAGATAAAAGTAAACGGATGATGAATTTATTATGTTTCTTGAAATGCGTAGTTGACAGAAAATCGAGAGGAGAATGAAACCAATGTCTTTCAATGTCGGTTCTTAGCTTGAAATACGTACAGTGGGAGGATATCATTACCGATGGTCTGCAGCAACCGCAACCATTGCAACCTGAAGATATCTGACGAGTAATTGAGATCTATGTAGAGTGAAGTTTTCATCGTCTTTTTAACGACGATAATGATTGATTCAACTGCCCGGCACTTGAGAACAGACTCGGCTTCATTCGAGCCTCGACCGGCGAGCAATCAAGGCACTACATACGTCTCCGAACTCAAACCCCCAAATGCACACGAAAAAGGAATGACTCGAATCAATAAAAGGCCTGGAGTGCCTATCAGTCGAGAAAACTTTGGGAGACAATTGACACAGGTACCGACAGATAACCAAACTATTTATATAGATTCCACCAATCGAATTTGAGCATTAATTTTTCGCTCAGGTATTAGAAATGACTGCCTCTCCTCCTCTAACTTCAACGAGCTGCTGTTAATGATTATAATAAAATTTTCTAGAATCGATCAAAAAAAAAATAGACAGCTTTTCCTCAAATCTGAGGGAAAAAAAAATATTCTCCGTTTCTTCATCTACTTCGACAAGAATGCTGATACATTTGAAAGTTTGCTACACTGTACTTAAAATTATATTTGATAATTTATTGAACCGCTGATTCCACTTGTTTTAAAAATTTTAAAACAAAGTTATCGTATCGGTAAAGAAACTGGTTTTTTTTCTTCTTTAAAATAAATAAGTTTTTGTTATTGAAACTTGGAAATTTTAACACCAATGTTTAATTTTAATCTGTGTTAAGAGCAGTTCTTAATTTTACCAATAATAAAGATTTCTAGTAACAATAGTAGCTAAAAATGGAGAACAAAATGTTCATTCTATTAAAATAATAATAATAATAATAATTTTTTTTTAATATTATTCAAGCGCCCATTGCTTTTATCCCTTTATTTTTTAACGAAATTACTATTTCTGTAAGTTGCTTCATAATTTTTCTAGATTTTGTTTTGTTAATAGATTTTATTAACAATTTCCTATTACCGTTTTTCTTTTTTCTTTTTTTCCTTTTTGGTTTTATTATGATCTACCTCTTTAAAAACAAAAGCTCCTCTATCAATGCAATATATTATACATTAAAAAATCCATTACAATAACTAAACAGTTTTCACTGAATTAAAGTTTATTTTTTTTTTAGCATCAGTTATACAAAGTACTAAATGTAAGTCGTAAATATAAGCATTTTTTCCCCTCTAATATTGTAAAAATCTTCGAAAATGAAGTTTAATGTTTGTTTTGTTCCTTTATTTTTTTTCTTTTTTTTTTTTTTTAGTTTCTTTATCTATCTATAAGAATTAGTACGATCGTCAGTAGAATGCTTGAAATAACAGCATTTAATAAACAGAAATAAAAATATTAAATAAAATTTAATTTCTATATTTGGTATAAGAGTCCGTTTTATATTTGCTTTCTTTTCAATAGAAAAATATATATAGTCTATATAAAAAACCCAACTAGATAATGATGTGCAAAATAGTTGTAATAACGTTAACTCTCTCGTATATGTTTCGATGTTAACAAAACCCTTTTATATTTCGAATTTTTCATCTTGTTACAAATATGATACAAAGGAGACAAAACGTAGGCCGACATCAGCAGTTTTCTATCTCTATGGACATCGCTTTCATTTAGGAACGAAATCTTTTCAACCATTACGCGTTTTTGGTAAAAATACACAAAAAAGAATGAAAAATGTTTTCCTTGATATTCCAATGTCAATTTTAAATTATAATACTTTAAAATTAGCAGATTCCCAAGAGAAAAACCGCCCGAAGTATGAATTGGTATTTTACTAAGCTTGATCTGCTATTGCTGCTATTCGTTTTCTTTCTTTCTGCCTTTTTTTAAAATTTTTTTGTTGAAAACAGCAAAACAATTAAAACTGTTCATATTCAAGTGAAACCAGTAAAGTTTCGGAATAAAATATTAATAAGTAAGTATTAAAATCTCAATTTATGTAAAGTGGCTAGGTTTTTATATTTTTTTTCGAAATTATTTTCTATTAACTTCTACTAACCTATTTTAATATATATATTTTGTTTCAAAAAAGTAAATTTTCAATTAAAACACTGGATTTGGTGATATACTGAGAAATTTACTTAGCCAAAATATAAATTTATTTTAAATAAAAATTTTTTGAAGTGATAATTAAAACGAAAATTCTTATAGATAGATTTCTTTTTTAAATATGAATCGTTCCTATTCAGTTTACTAACAAAGAAGATTTTCCTAAAAATTAAGCTTTATTTTAAATAGTCCCCCTTTAAGCTAAAATTCTTAAATAACATCAACTATAAAAATATTGAAATAATCTTCTAAAAAAAAAAACTAGCCTAAAAAACTACCCAAACTTAAAGAATGAACATAAATAAAATTGTGATATATTTATATTCCTTTAAGTTTTTGGCTTCTTGGAAATTTTCTTTTTCTTTTTTGCTTTACTTAGAATTGATCCGATTGCTTATTTCTCAGGCAATAACAATATTAACCAAATAACTTAGAATATAAAGAATAAGCAAAAGTTATTTTTCGAATTGTCTCCAGAAGATTGATGAATATATTAATCCTAATTTCTGTTTTCTGAATCACAGAATCTATTTTATTTTGCTCATTAATTAAATAAACAAATAAATAAATGCATAAAATGAATTATCCATTCAGAACAGATTTTCCCAATATAACTATTTTTCATTTACATTCTAATTTGGTAATTTTTAAAATAGTAAATATGTTATCGACATCCTATATTCTGCGGTTAAATTTCCAAACTAGCCATTATAATTTTTAATGAATTTTCAATTCTAAATTGTTAAGCAATAAAATCAAAGTTTGTTTCAAAATCCAATCTAATTTAAAAAGAAAAGACTCAGTATTGTAAAAAGTAGATTTCTAAACAGCAAAAAACAAATGATAAAATTAGGAATTTTAGTTTATAATTTAAAACGAAAACTCTGATGTTAGAGACGATAATACAAGTGACATTTCCTTATAATTATAAAGAAATTATAGGGAAATCATTATCCCTATAATTTGAAGGGTTAATTGAAAACAAAGAAAACAAAGAAAAAAATCTGTCAGTGAAAACAAAGAAAAAAACAATCAAGAGCTAAAAGCAATTATTCAATGAAATAACAGCAGACTTTTAACCTAAAGATTTCTTTGAAATAATTTTTCTAGGTCACCTAGTATTTCTTGTCTGATCAAAATATTCAAAAATTTTAAAGTAAAAAATTTCTTAATCAAAATTCAATACTTTGAAAAGTGTTTCATTCATATTGTTTCAAATCTTTGAATCATTGCGTTTTCATCGGATCACAGCGTATGAAATAAAAAATAAGGAAAAAAAGTAAGTTTTTTTTTCCCCTTAAGAAATTTAGTAAGTCATATTAACAAATATTTAAAAAAAATGAAATCTCAGCCACATTTATTAAGCAGTGAATATTTGAAAAACTTAGACAAGAAAATGACAACCATATTCGATGACAGCTGGGAATTCGGAAGCATGGAACTTTAAAACAAAATGAAAATTAAAAATAAAGATCAATAAAGTAAATAAACGACATTTCTATTAGAAAGTTCGTTTTTCTTTTATTATGATCATCAGTCATTTGATGATTAAAGAAAGTTTAAGTTTTCTTATTTATTTAGAATTTAAAAGCAATCACTAAATCCATTTTCTCATATGATTCCATATGATTCAATGTCGGTTGGTGTTAGTTTATCTATATCCTTTCCTTTGTTATAAGGAAAAATGATTATAAATTTTATCTTATCCTTA
>JAFIDM010012231.1:165337758-165349730 GCA_023159025.1 Thereuonema tuberculata
GGTTTAGTTTATATTTCATGTAAAACGTTTAAACTTAAATATTTAGATGCCTCTAATAAATGTCTATTTACATGTCATTCTGTTAAAATTGTTAGAATACTAATTCTAGCAGTTATAAATATTTTATTTTATTTTATGAAATAACGTTCAAAGGAATATGGACAGAATTGAAGAAATCAAGCTTCAGTAATAAAGGTCATTAAAATAAATGAAAGAAAGAGGAAAAAAATAAAAGAAATGACATGAAATATAAAATGATATTATCTATGTAAAAATAATAATACTAGTAACGATGATACATTCTAATGGGAACAATGTGAGATAAAAAAAAGCAATATATTTTGAAAAAAAATTATAGAAGCAAATAGATGTGATAAAGAGGCGAATCATGCTTTCATTATTATAAGAAATGAAGAAATAAGTATTCATTCACAAACTGAAATTTTTTAATAAAAATTTATGACTCAGGTTTGATGTTGTTGTAATTACTGTATTGATAAAATTTAGAAAATCTTCAAAAAAATTATATTAAAGGGATTTTTTTTTTTAATTTATGATCTAACGAAAGTGTTTCTGTGAAAATCATTGAAGGTTTAGGCTTTGTAGAAAAAGTAAATTTCTTTATAATATTTCAAGGATTGTATAAAAATTTTATTTTCAGTATCAGTAATTTTTTTCATAAATTACTGACACTATAAAGGATGTTAACCAAATTTTTTAAGCAAAGTTTTGAAAAATACAAAATAAAAAATACAACTGCATAAAATATAAGAGCTACAAATAAAGTACTAATTTAAACTAAAATGATATCTACAAAAACATATATGTATTAAAAAACTATAGCGAAATGAGTAAAATTAAATATTGAAATATTAGATGCATAAAATAAACAAATTATTTACTGTTTTTTGTTTTTATCTACAAGTAAATAATGACAAAATATTTAATTTTCATTAACTATCAAATGAAATGATCAGCCCGGAGCTGTTGTAAGACCATGGGGATAACATTTTCAAATAATTTAAAAGTAAAACTTAAAAGAAAAAGAAAAACTTACTGATTAATCTTATATCAGTCAATGAAAGTAAATAATCTTCTTTTACATGTCAAATGACATATGACGTCACGTTTTTTTACCGTACTTACCGTTTATTGGGCGTTAACTTGGGAATAGCTAGACGACATCGATCATCCTATTGCACGGCATTTACAAACAACGTTTTGTTGGGAGGGAAAAAAAATTCAAGTCCATCTCAGAAAATCTTCTTTTTTTTTTTACTTCTCTTTTTTTTCTAATAAGGTCAAAATATCTTTGGGAAATATTACAAGCGATGCGAACGCTCCAAAGAAGTTGTTGAACAACTTAGCCGCGATCACGGAATTTATTCTCCGGGCCAAAATGGGTGTGTATCAATGCAATTGGCTAGAGCATTATTATGCAAAACGAACGGATCCATTGTAATCTTTGTTGCTTATTTATTTGGAATCGACTACCAGCTTATCAACTGAAGGAAAAATCGAATTTTGTATGAGCGAGCAACTTTTCTATGACATTGGACTAACCTTTCCTGGTCTGGTAGGTGGACTTCTCCATCTTTGATGTAGGCGTATGTAGGGCATGCTACCGGTGGCCATAATGGCCGCCATTTTTGTCTTTTGCTTATGACGCTGCAATCTCGGATTCAAAAGGACCAAACAAACTCAATCAGAATTTTGTGTTCTATCTCCAAACGGATAATATGAATAAAAGAGCTGCCTTACCTTGGATTTCGTCCAGAATGCTTCCATTAGGACACTGCAGGATATATTTGGCAATTGGAGCGGTAGGGGAATAGAACAAGGAACTTCGCATTATCCAATGAATTTTATTTATGCACATAATGCTTGTACTTCCCCCTACCCGACCCTTCGTCCCAATGAAATAAACCATTGCTACAATGGCAAATCTTAATCTCCTTCTTTTTTTTTTTCCTGCCCTACCATCATTAGAACCTTTCCTCTTTAATGCAGTTACTAAGAAATTTTAGGGGATTCATGGCCCTTCTTATAGCCCACGTATCTAATGTCGGGGCTGCTGTAATGAATACAAGTGAAAAGAACTTTGCACAGTTCTCTTTATTACAATAGTTAAATATGGAAAGAATAAAAAAAAAGAACCATCCGAGGTTATTCATACTCCCCCTGAATATGTGGAGTGCCAAGGAAACAAAAACGGCAAATGGAATTAATTCTCCTAACTAAAGAAGGTCTAGGCTTCTTAAGAGCTTTGACCTTTCTATTTGCATAGGAGATTTTCACTACATTTAAAAACTTTGAAAAACCTTTATTCAACTTGTCTTAAGAACAAACAAATGTTTCTTTGTGTGAGCACTAAAAAAAAAGAAAGAAAGAAAGAAAGAAAAAAAGAATCTGTCTTATGAATACTCATGTAAAAAATATTCTAAAAAATTTAGGCTACAAAAGAAAAAAAATATAGATTTAAATAAGCTGTTAACGTTTGATACAACATTGTGTTCCTATTTAATAAAGTAAGCTTCTAATTTCTAATGCAGTAATTAGAAATTAGAAACATCTCACGTACATTCTTTTTTATATTACAAATAGTAAATTAAATAAATTACTATTTAGAAGCTTTTATTCAATTATTTAATCAATTATCGGTTTGTTCTAATGTTGTTTTTATTAATGTTTCCACGACCCATTTATTTTGTTAAGCAATATTGAATATACACTTTGTTTAATTTCAATGTTTATTTGTGTTCTTACAACTTATAGGGTTTTCTATAATGACAAATTAGATATTTTATAATTATTACTCAATTAAAGATTCAATTATTAAATTCAATGACTTATTATTTTTTACTGTATTTTTCTTTTTTCTAATTTTTTTTTATCATTATTTAAATGAACCTAATTCTTCTACGAAATTTTTAGAATTTTAAAAAACCCTTGATTAAGCTGTTGATAATTCTAATAAACTTCCTTTATTTGGATTGTTTTTAGAGATATCACAATTCTCAATTCTATTCTATTCACTTCTGTAAATAACATAATATGTAATTTTGAATTGAGTTATAACAATCATTAGATGTTATTTAGTTTTTATTTAGTATTTATTTGAGTAATGCTGAAAAATATATTTAAGGTATATCTAACAAAACAAAGATTAGCTTTACTCAAAATTCAACTTATTTTTTGTGAAAGATTCCAACTTTTTTCTTTAGAAATTTTTAATTATTTGACTGAAAATATTATACACTAGATGTAAATAGCTTTACAAATTCAATTCCTAGTAAACTTAAAAGCAGATAATTAAAAAATCCTTTTTTTAAAGTCAGTTTAAATGTTGCTACTATTTTTTGAAGATTCCAAACAATTTTTGAAAAGATTTATATAAATAGAAATTTTTTAGACAGGCTTATATAATTTGAAAGGCTTTTCAAAAATATGTTGATATCAAAATTCACTTGAGATAACAAGCACTGAAATGTGTCAATAAATGAAAACTTAAATATTTTGTTTTTGTTTTTCTTAATATACTGAGGATTGCTAATACGACAATAAGAATGCAGTCATATTTTCGTTTTTTAATCTTTGCACAAAAACAAAGATTTAGTAAATATTGTTGTAATTCAATTTATAAACATCGTTCTGTGGATATTATATCAAAAGAACATCTGATTTCTTTAAAGTAACTTTTAACTTTCAACGTCTGACAGAAAAAGGGGATATTAAAGTCATTTTTTTTCGATTCCTACTTGTTTAAGACACAAACTACTTTTAACTGTAAAGCTAAATCCCTTTTTCTAATAAATTTTCATTCATTTCAAAAATCCTATCAACAGTTAACAGCTGAAATCCTAACAAGCTGAACAGTTGACATTCTCAAGAAGTAATATTTTTTTTTCAACTCTTATAATACGAAGACAAATTCTGCTGTCGGATAATACTTTTCGTCGGCAAGCAGATATTTCTGTCAGCGTTAATGGTGTTTGTTCGGAGACCCTTCATTTTAATGCTACTTTCTGGACTCCCGGGATTTTTCCTATATATGGTAATCGTGAAGGCGAGGTACTAACTCACAGCGCGGGACTGGTGGGTGGAATTCCCAAAACTTGAGAATTAGTAAAACAGTCCAAAGAGGACAGTGACAAAGTATCAATGATCTAACTTACAAGGCACTTCTCATTTTGCGTGTTTTCCAACCATTTCTCTTCACCAGCAGGTCTAACATAAATCAGACTTTAAATAGAAGACTGCTAAAACAGACACGGCTCAAGTAATAACTCTTCGGTTTGATTTAAAAGAATTGCAGTACATTCCTATGTTACGAAAATTTATCTTTATTTAATTGTTCTAAATTTTGTTAATCTTAATAGTATTTTTATATTATTGTATTCTCCTGAAATATAAGAAAGCTAAATCACTGAAATAAAACACTTTTAGATTTTACTTGCAATTAATCATAAAGAAAGCTAACTATTAATTCTCACTTCTTTTTGAGACTGATAGACAATAATAAAAATGGTGTTGTTTTCAAGCATCAATATTTTTTTTACTAAAAATTATTTTTTTCTGTGCTTCCCATAAATTAAATCTGGGATCTTGGAATATGTAGTGAAATACAGAAATGTTAATTAAAAAAAAAAAGAATTGCAAAATACCAAACCATACATGAAAGGTTTTAGACTATTTGCAAAGATTTTTTTTTAAATTTTTTTATTCATGGGAAAAAATGAAAAATCCAAAAATAAGTTTTCATATATAAAAGTATAGATTTGAATTAACATTGTCTTTTCCAATTCCAAGTGACACAAACAAGAGCATTGCTTCCTTCCACTTAATCTCCAAGTGCTAATTCCGAAAGACATGCAAAACAATTCCAACTACTTCAATTAACAAAATTGAAATCTTATGATTAAAAATGTCAAGTAACAGAGAGTTATGAGTGTTTACCATACGACTGTGATTGTTTCAGTTGGAACATGTTTTTCAGTGTCTCTTTGTCCTTGTGTCGAGCAGTAACTTATGCAAAATCACCAATAAACAATTTAAAGGACTTGTGGCCCACAGTTTTCATGAAATCGAGAAAGATCCATAAATAATCTTAATTGGATCCGATTACAAATTCTTTTTTAAACACTCTACTAAATGCAGAAGAAAAGACCAACAAAAACGAAAGAATGATGCCACTGAAGGACAACTTCAGAATTAATTTTTGTTTAATCAAACTTGTTGAAGAAAAAAAAAAGAACCGAAACTTCTCTGGAATGTTACGAAGCGTTCCTATAAAAAATATTATACTACTGAAACAAATAAAACTTTATTTTTATTTTTATAATAATAATGAAACTTTACAAAATCATATAATGCTTAGAATAATAAAAGCAGAAATAAAAAAAGGAACAAAAGACTTGAGGAATAAAAATTTCATATTGTTTGTGTAGTTGGCCAAAACGTTTGATTTTTCTGATCGTTACAGAATTTTCTCCACTGAAAATTTTCTCCCAAAATAACCTATCTTTTCAACAATTTAAACTTTGGGATATCTTCTTGCTCGTTTATTCATTCGTGTCGTCTTTCTCTAAAATGAGCAGTATGGCGCCTTTGCTGAATCTCAAATTTCTCTCACGTCAGTGACAGGAAATGAATCGCAGCCATTTGACTGAAGTAGGACTACTTGACGACTTCTCAGAGACGAACTGGAGCAGTAGAAAAAGAAATCGGAACATCTTTCACTAAAGAGAAGAGTCAGCAGCTATCACTGTAGACACTTAAAGCCCTGTATTGTTCTAAAACTTAACTGAGCAAAACTAATAGAAATAAAGCCGAATTCATTGACAAAGCAGTCAAAAGCTTTCATCCAATTTCAATTAATTAAAAAAAAATCTAATCCGCCAGTCCTCTCTCGTTTTTATAGTTCTGGTGATCAGTACTGATATTCGCATTATTTTTTCCCCCCCATTTGATCCTTCCCCACCTCCTGAGTTTGCTTACTAACCCTTGCATTGCAGACATTTTTGGCCATCCGACCAGAGCAGTTTTCTAATCCGGGAATGCAGACACCACCGCAGCGCTTACGTCTTTGCCGTCTCAGCCAATCACGTTCATTCGAATCACGTGCTATCGAGAGCGAGAGCTCGCATCTTGCCAGTATCTTGATGGGTACGGTTGATCACCCACCACCGACACTGTCGGAGCGATCTCCTGCCGAGCTCGTCGAATAATACCTATTACTCAAGGTTCTATGTTTGAACTGAAAGTAAATGCTTCTTTAACTTCATGCTTGGTCGTGCTTGGCTTTCTCATTTTCCATTTCCATGCTGTTGTTGATGTTGTATAAACATAACCCTTTAAGCCAAGTTTTTTTCATCTTTGTTTTTGTTTTGAACGCTCTTTATGAAAATTTTTAAGATCCGTTCCATAACAAAAATACAGATTAAAATAAGTAAAAAAAAATGATATTTTATGTATTAATATTATTACTTTTGTATTCATCGATTTTATACAAAATTTTATTTTAACTATGAATCTATTTTTTCTAACTAATAATTATTTATGGTAAATGTTTAGCCGATTTAAATTACCAAAGTTCACTAGCATTATGTAGGCCTATATATTGATATATTTATACTCAATACACATACACATATATACTCAAATTTAATTGAATAAATAAAATGTTAGTTTTTAAGATAATCTCAGTCAAATCTCTTTTCATTTGAAGAAAAGATCATAAACTTTTTTTAAAAAAATTACTAAGTTTTAAAACTGGAAAAAAAAAGAAAAGAAAAAACAACTCCTCAATAAAGAGAATATTCATTCATATCATGCTAGAAGTTATTTTCTCTAATTGCAATATTCTGAGAAGGTAATTATCAAAATAGAGAGAAGAAACAGTCTTCTTCATTAATAAGAATACAAATAACAGGAATGAATTACCAAAGTTAACTTGTTTAATTATCTTTTAAAACGAGTACTGTGGCTCTCCTGGGGTATGTTTTTTTATTTTATTTTCTTGTGCCTGGAAAGAGACAAGATTCTCATGAGGAAAGGGAAAAAGGGGCCTATTTGGCAAAGTTACAAAACCAAAATGAAGCTTGGAAACTTCAGAATAACTGCTGCATCTTTTCAAACTAAAGTCATCTCTCGTCTTTCAACCTTTTTTTTTTTCTTTTTTTTTTTTCCTTTCTTTCTTGTCCTCCTACGCTGTGCGCACGAGTAGGAGAGAGATTTTAAATCTTGGGAACTCTGAAATTTTTATGTTCAGTGCGTTATGGAATGTCTGGATTTGTGTCCATCGTGCTTCCAATCGAATCGACAGAGCCAATATCATTACACTGCCGTTGGACGGGTGCTGCTGCACGCTTCACCTCCGTTAAGAAATGGACTTGGAGGATTACGGGCACGTTGCAGTGGCCTAATCTTCCAGTAAGATATTTATTCCTGCGCATATTCGCCCGTTACGAAGCAATGTGTGTGTCACACAAAAATACAATCTTAAGTAATGCATGACTCGCTTCACAGTCAAAGGACAGAATTCATCGGGGAGTGGCTCTGGTTTACGCGTAATACAATTTATTGGATGTGCATGCGGAGAAACAATCACAATCTACCGAATTCACTTGATTGAACGAAGACCGCTCATTACATATCACTTTAATAGGACCGAAGCACATGATGGAAAGCCTAATTGTCCACAGTGGAATGCTGTTAATCGAGTCTAGACGTTTTACTTTGGGGCTCTGGATGCCCGCGTTCACTTTTGTTGCTGTTGTAACCATTTGCCGGCTACACTTTTACCTCTCCCTACTCCCCACTCCACAACAGTTAACGTAATATATTAAAACAACAGCTTTCCTTCTTGTTGTAAGACCAAGCTCCAATTGCGGTTTGCTCCAAGTTAACACCCTCCAACTACTTCAACTGGACTTTGGGAATTGCAGGTCATTTAAGATCACGCCCTTATTAACTTCGTGAAGAAAGAGAGCAAACATCTATACATAATTGACAGTTTCGTAAAAAAAAGAAAAAATAGTAAAAAAAAAATATTATTTTTGAAATTCATTTTATTTAAAAAACATTTAATTTGTAATGATTTATTTAAATTTAAAGAAAAATACAGTATCTGCTTTCTATAACATTTCTACAAGTTATTGAAGAATCACTAAAATATGAAAATATTTAGACCTATTATTAAAACTGTAAGATTTGATAATTTTTTTGATTTTTTAAAACTATCCATTTGATCACAGTAGGATAATTCCATTTTGAAAATACTTTTTAATTTTTTATTTTGGTAAACGTTACAGGAAAAAATAAAGATGTTTCATATACTCGGACTATGGGATGAATAAACCGAAAGAAAGAAAAAAAAAAAAGAACTATGAACAGTGAAAAAAAATGTAGTTGATATATTTTGATTTTATAAATATAGTGACACTGTTAGTATAAAAACTTTTGTTAGGAGTCAATTGAATTTAGATGAAAACGAAAAGTCTTCAATCATATCCAAGTTTCAGCTTTATTTACAGCATGTAAGGATTGAGGGAATCAATAATCAATTATATAGGAACTATACATATAAACTAAAAAATATTATAATATTTCATATACATCGTTTAAATTTGACTTTTATCGACCGATATTAATATAAATATTTTTAAATTAATATTTTTATTATGTTATTTTTATAATAAAAAACCTAAGCTGTTAATCCAGATAGGCTTAATTTAATTTTAATTGAAATTATTATTAAAGCTTTAGGGTTTAGTGCAGATTTTCAAATGTTATATTTAACATTTTAGCTATTAAAACAAACTGGATTGGACTCTCAAGGGGGGGGGGGGGTTAAACAAAGTTTGCAAAAAAAATTTGTGAAGCCTTATTACGAAAGTTTCATTAATTTTGAGAGTTTTGGCCCTAAATTTTATAATAGCAATTACATATCTTTAATCATATCAAGTCAGATTTAAGTTTATTGATTCCCTAATTCGAAATCTGGCTAAATAGTGAGAAAAGAAATATCTTTATTTATATTTATTTATTTTTACAACATTACAAAGTGGAAAACGAAGTAGTGTTAGTTCTCTCTCGAACTAGTTAATTTAGTTCTCTCTTACTAAGTTCGCAAAGTAATTCATCTGTTTGGTGTAACAGCAATTCGGTTAAAAGTTCAAAGTTAATCTTGTCTAAAAATATATTTTTTTAATAAACTAAACTATTTTTTTTTACTTAACTTAAGTTTCGAAACTTAATTAGTGTTTCTACAACATTATCCAGGTAATCGTGGACTGTTACGTCATCAGGTGGCAAATTTAGTAACTAAAATTTGTAGACAAAGACTTTCAAATGGTGTTGGCTTATGAAAATCATTCCTTAATGTTTATACAACTTAAATTTAAATGAGGAGTCATGAATATATTGACAATTATATTGCTATTACTTTTTATAATTGAATCTATTTACACAAAGATGGAAAAATACGAATGACATAGCACTATACTTTTTACTTTAACTAGAATTTAATTTCATGTGAGCGGATATTTTTATTTTTACTCTTCCTTCCTTAATAAATTATCACCGTTAGTTTTCTGTTTATTAATTTTTCTTCCCAAATGGGCCAATTGACGATACAACACAATGACTTTTTTAATGTTAGAGAAAAAGTTAATACCATAGTTACTGCTTTGGACTTTAGCCTTAGTATTACATCCAAATGTAAACTTATTTTTACTTTTTCCATCAAGTTCCAAACTTCTATTTTGAAGAGCCCAAACTTTCTTCAGTTGAACAGCATGACTAAAATATTGAACCCAAGTTGCTTCATTTGCTGCAAACACTGCTTTCATGGGTGTTGAGTTATTCAAAGGAAACTTTGGATACGCCACTATAGAGTTAGATATCGTCTTTCTTTTCCGTCCTGATCGTTCTCTGCCACTGAACCTCTTCATTACTGGTCAGGGAATGATTACGAATAGTTTAAAAGCGTTTACGCCGTTTCGAAGCACTTCATGGTACCATTAAATGATATGGCAAGCGACCTTTCATTAAGGGAATGGAAGGAAAGAAGAAACCTTCAATTTTGAAAATAAATTTTGTATGAAAACATGCCGAGAATTTAGATATTCGACAATTATTCTCCTGATTTCTTTTATCTTTTTTTTTAAAGGAAAAAAGAAAGAAAAAAAAAGAACTGAAACTCAATTGCAAGAATCAAAATCTTCAGAAAGTAAACAGTATAAAAAATGAATGATGTTATTTTTAGATTTTTTTTTTCAAAAGGAAATTTTCAAATGATGAATGCATATGTAAATATGTATTATTACATATATAAATATACAAAAAAAGTTTAGCTTTTAATTTTTCATTTCTGGTAAAGTCATTTTAGTTTTCCCACAGTCCAATATTGAAATTCAGTTGTAACTCTATTTCTATCAGAATTATGAACTGGACTAAAAAGTTTGAGATGATAAATTAATATTTATAATTTATAAAAATGCGAAATTGATTTTCATTATTTTTTTCCCGAACATTAGATCGAAGAAAAAGAATAGTATGGAAATAATTGTAAGGTAATTGTTATATAAAAAGTAAAATAATAAAATGAAAGATGTAATGTTTCAATGTGAAACTGGAGATTTTAAATTCGAATAATTTAAAATAAAAGTCGATTTGTGAAATTTCTGAAAAAAAAGAAGCAAATTAAAAAAAAATGGAAGAGACAGTGTCGCTTGAAAGTGTTTGGAATAAACTTTAGCAGGACCCAAGGCCTAGGCACATACTTTATTTTTGAGACACGCTCGCCACTGAAGTAAGTGCTGATTTATTCCAAAACGAGCTCCACTTAATTATCTTGACTTGTTTATTTCGTGGTTTTCTGCGACCTCTTTGAATAAAAACATCTCTGATAGGGTGAATCAAAAGACAGCTGAGTCAAATCTTTCTTCTTATTTACATACAGCAGTTGCAGGTGCAGCAGCGTATATCAGTCAACCGCCAATCATAAATTGCGAAAACTATGAGCCAAAAAAAAAACAGGAAAGTCTTTCCAATGGGGATGTTCTCTATGTGCCTTCGACAGAGATTTTCGCCACAGGAATTCATGGTCTTTTTTTTTCCTTTTTCGGCGACATTCATTAATTCTTTCATAAAAGTGTTTATCAACTGAAGCCACAGGAGTTAAAAGCATATCATAGCTATTACTTACTGTTTTGGTATTTGGAAATGCAATTTATATTGAATATAAATTTAAATTACACTAAATGGTTTAAATGGTTTTTCAAATTTCTTTTGTTTAACTCTACTTTAGTGCGTCTAACGGTTCAAAAATAAATTACCATACAAAATACAAGTCTTTAAAGTTACCTGTCTAGAATTCATCAAAGAATTCTCAAGTGTTTTCAAATGCCTCAGAGCTTATTCGATTAATATTTTTTAGTCTGGTCTTCTTTATATGTTTATATTTTTATTTTTTTTTTAATTTTTTTGTTATTATTTATTTTTTTGAAAGGTTGTCATGTAACGAGAAAAGTGAAACCAGAGAAAGAAAATATTTTTTTCTCCAGAATTTATAAAAGATAAAATTGGAATAACCTGGAATTTAATCCAAGGGGCATCCATCTTTATCTTCTTTAGATTTTTCAAAGCACAAAGTTGATTCTTCCAAACTTTAAATATCTATTACTACAAAATTGCTGGAATATTACCTGTCATATCCGATAACAAAGATTTCACAATTCTCACAAAAATAAAAATTACAAAATACAAATAAAAAGAATATTACAAATTTAACTACTACTATGAATCCTTAACTTTGTTTACATTTGTAAAAGACAGTAAAGATATTGACGAAAATTAATTTGCAAACTTTGCTTGAATTTATTTAACAACGAGACTACTGACAATTTTCAAGAATAATATCCTGACCAGGGGCGTATATAAGGGGGGGGCCGAGGGGGCCCGGGCCCCCT
>JAFIDM010012231.1:165349830-165527833 GCA_023159025.1 Thereuonema tuberculata
ACTGATCCTGACCTACTTACTCACAAGAAAATTTCCTCTAGAACTGATCTTAGGGTTGATTTTAGCTACTTATTCAATAAATTCTCATAATCGATTGAATCAGCATTTGTAATTCCTTCCTCAAAAGTTTTATTAGCGTATTAGTGATCCTACTACCTCGTCTGATAAAGCTTCATTTGTATATTAATAGATTCTGAGAATTTTCTTTTTCTTCATATATTTAATCTACTCCTCCATCAAAATAGAATCAGAAGTCATTTTGTTGAAGATAAAGGCTGAAATTATAAAACTTATAAATAACTTTTTGGAAGAAATCCCAGAAACACTATTAAATTTTTATTTTTACAGACAATAATTTATTTTGAGCATTCTAGCATTTTCAAAAGAATGTATATTTATAATAGATTAACGAGGAATTATGAATTTTTCTATTCGTAATTAACATTCGTACCACATAAGATTACTTTCATACTGCTAATAATACGAATTTTTTTTTATTATTATTATATTACTTAATATATCACAGGCCTGGGACATGAAGACTTACTGTGTGTCTGAGAATAGTCTAGGAAAAAATTCAGTAAATCAATGTAAATCAAGCAAAAATTTAGATTTTTCTAAGGAAACAACATTTTCAAATTTTTTATATATTAGGCCTACCCTAAAATTTGCATACAACAAATGATTAAAAAAGGAGAATTGGAAAATAGTTTTAATGAAATATTGATTTCTATGGATGTAAATTCAACAATGAGGTCACATATTAAAATAGTTTATATATTAACTTGCTTAAATGAGGTTCCTTTGCTGTTATCATATTCATCATCATACAATTTTTTGTATCGAATTTAATATAATTTTATATTTTGGCCCATTAAAATAAAAATGCATTAATTTGAAACTATAAGCTTACATCAGAAAATAGATAAGTTCATTAAACCTCTCAACTTTAATGATTTTTAATGAGTGAAACTAGTGTTGGCCTAAAAAGTCTAGACCCTACATTAACAGCGGGATTTCTTTTCTGAGATTGCTGCAGGAGCTTAACTGGATCTCTTCCTAAAAGCACTCAGAATGATAAGAAGATAAAAAGGGCAGGGAGAGGTCTTATATGAAAATATTACAAATATAAGCAGAGATATATAAAGATGAACGTAAGTTTTATATACTGATAAGTTTTTATATACAACTAAACCTATTTTTGATATATTATTGATAATAAAAGCCTATTAATTATTATTGAAAATCATCTTAAAATTACTGTTAAACAATTCAATCCAACTCTCATAATTTTGATTTAAGTAAAAAGAAATATTTTTTTATCCTTTTTAAAAGATTAAATTTTCATATTTATTGCATCCTTGATATTTTCTTAAAGTGATCTTTCGAAACTATATTATTTTTTATTTTTAAATTCTGCACTTTCCATGATTCTGCTATAGTATTTTATTCTGATCAAGACAATATATTAAGTAATTAAGTTAACAAGTTCTATTGTGTCAACCACTGACACAATAAAAAAATGAAGTTTTATAAAAGGAAAAAGAGAAAAATAAAATAAAATAAAATAAAATAAAAGATTTATTATTTATTTGTTAAATATATTAACAATGCTCAGTTACTTTAAGGTAAATAGAAAACAAAACAAAAAAAACCTTGCTTGCTTCATCTGGCATTGCTGAGGTCTTTCAAGTTAACTTCCCACTGTCTCTGCTATTTGATGATATCGTACTACATTATTAGTAAGGTCTTTAATATTTATCAATAGTCTATATTTTTCAAAGTAATTAAGAAGGGAAGCCAAAGACGATCCCAAAACTCAACTATACATTCAATAAATGCCAATGAGTGGAATGGAAAGCTTTGAAATGTTTCCAAGTTAAATAATTGAAAACATAGCCATTGAAAGATAACATTGTTTGGAAAAATAACTGATAGGATGAAGAGACATGTCTCAAATTTGTCCTCAGGTAAAAGGAACATTCCTGTTAAATTGGTAATCCTAGTTGTTATCATTTGGAAGGGAGGAACAAGCAAACTTTCTGGCATATTTATAACCCAGCCCTAAACGAGTAGATGTAAAACTTTAAAATAACTCTTCCGAGGTGCAGATTCAACTAATATGCTTATGAGGTTCTGCGATATTCAGTGTTGGCTTCTCTGTTAACCTCTACGCAACGCAGCCAAATATATCAGCCTCAAGACCCATATGATGGAGACTATCAAGGTTTTGGGGAAAAAGGAGCAAGAGGGAGGAAAATTCGAAATTTTCATTTTCTTAAGGTCCACATCTTGAGTCTTTCATTAATTATGTACAGCTTTCAATGATGCTTGGGTTCTTGAGTTATAGTGATGCTACAGACATTGTCTTATTAGTTACATTACATGATGATAATGTTAAAAAAATAAAGAAAAATTAAAAAAGAAACTTAAAATAAATAAGACGCCAGTAAGTAAAAGAAAAGGTGAAGATAATAAGAATTTGTAAATTCAATTAATAAATAAAAACCAAACAAAAAAAAAACACAGATGTTTTGTGCTCAGATTTTGACAATGTAATGAAAGGTTAAAGTTTCTGTAAACTATTTACAATATGACCCATAACTATTTTCTATTTAATAAATATGCATAAACTTTGAGCTTAGTTTCAAAATGAAAGAGCAAATTAACAGTGCTTGCGAATCTTACAATCAATGATAGAAATTATTTCCTATCAAGTTCTTTCAAGCAATAATTTCAAATCAGGAAAGTTGTTAAAGAACATAAACTCTGTTAGCTTTCTTATAATCAAATACAGAAGTACAATACAAGGAAAGCTACTAATACCGTGGGAACTATTGATAACTAATGATGAAAATTTAAATAGAAAATAATGTCTATTCAAAGTAGACTTTATTGATTTAACAAATAGCAGTTACCATACAAATAACTTAATAATAATAAACAAAGAAAGAAATGAAACATTAATCAATTCTCTGAATTTTCATTAATTACAAAAATTAAAGTCATACGTTATAAGGTATTTTCAATGATAAGAAATCTACTGCTGATATTAATATCACAGTGAATATAAACCAATCATAGAAAATATGCCAGTACGATTCCCATCATTTTGAGCAAAAATATCATCTGGATTTTAATATTAGAGTACTGTTTATTTGAGTTGAAGTGTTGAAAATTCTATTTTAAATATGCACAAAAAAGTTTTTAAAAAGAAAAAAGTAGCACTTATGCCAAGCCTAGCCATCTTCGCAGCTGTTTGGGTGGAAGTGGAGGACTGATTTGATGTCAAAAGAAATGTTTTAATATTCCGTTTCTGCCATTGGATGCCACTAACCGAGCAAATAATAATTAGACTGACTCAACAAGTTGCCAGATATAACTTATACTCCTTCTTTATCAATCAGTGGATGCTGATAAAAATAACATGGTATTTTCATATTTTCTTCATCCTTAAATCAGATTATGCTTATAAATCTGAATGAGCTTATTTTTAAAATTTATTAATAAATCTTTGTCATCATTTTTTTCATTTTTGCAAATTGACATTAAATTTATTTATTGAAAATGACGAAATACCCTCTTCTCGAATCAACAGAAAAAAAATAATATAAAATAGTTAAAGTTTTTTATTAGGCTACTAATATTTAATTTTTATGAAAAATTATTATTAATTTAATGATGATTAATCATAAACAAAAGTCCCTTAAAGGATATTCTGAGCAAAGAACTGAACTTATAAATTACAATTTCTTCTGAACATAAACAATTAATGATAACAGAATAAAAAAACAAAGATAATAACATAAATCTTTTTCACAAATTTTACTTATTTTCACAGAAGCAATTGTTCTTAATAAATATTTAAAACATTTATGCAAAGAATTGAATTTTCTTAAGAACTTAATATTATAATTAAGTTCAGAAATACAGTCATTTTCAAAGTAAAGATATGATTCTATATTCTTGTTAGCAATTCTAGTTAATTTTTTTGCATTTAATTTGTGAATATGAATTTGCTAGAAATTTTAATTGAATGTTTTCATTAAAAATAATTTAAGAAGCACTGAAGATAAAATATTACTTGGAATTCAGAACATTCGAATTTAGAATTGAAACAAAAAATTTTATAAGAAATTTCGTTTATATAAAACTAATAATAACTAATTATTTTTAAAATTGAAAATTTAAAATAATAAAAAAGTTTATTTAAATTTATTTTGGTCTGCTTAAATATTATATTAGTGTCGAAAAGCATTTTATTATCCATAAAAACATAATTAAATCACGTAAAAAATTAATGGAGAATAAATTTCAAATTCGAAATAATTAATTTTGAATTCCAATTTACATCAGAATTCACATTATCTTAAATTAATACGTTTTTATAGAAAAAATTATTTAAAAAAATGAAGGGAAAAAAATAAAGCTTTCCCAAGGTACAAAAAATTTTAGAGCCTTAAGAAATCTCTGGCAAGAGAATACATACATTTTTTGACGATAGAATCAGTGTTTCCACTTAATCTTTTGACATCTGATAATAATTCTTTCGTCAGACTGGCATATGTTTATTTTCTTCTGCAGAATGCTTCTTTCTAATAGAACTAATGTCCCTGAACAAGTTATCATTCATACTATGGTAAGTGGTAGATGCTGATGCTGATGCTTTGCAGGAAAGCACAGCTAGGTCATTTCCACTTGGGAAATCCTTATCACCATCTCACATTATCTCAACTTACATCAGCTCTGATTCAGTTCACAGTAAGGAACGAAAAAGAAAAGAATAAAAAAGGAAGGGGAATTATTTATCAATTTGGACTTTTCTCCTAACGAGAAAAGACACTCCACCCTTTTCGAGTCTGATCCAAATCAGAGGTGATTGGTACAAAAGAAGAAGTTGAACTAATCAGCACTGCTTCAGTGTCAAAGATGATGAGGCAAACAAAAGGCGTAGACGACAAATATCGATCGACCAGTTCTTTGAATTGCTGAGAGGAATGAAAGCACAAGTCTTTCTACATTGCAAAATACTGTCTTCATTTATCTCAAAGTGAAAAATATTTTTCTTTTTCTTTTTTCTAATTGAAAGCTGTTTCTCTTCTAATTGAACTATAGTCCATTATAACAGTATGCATATATGGTGGTTTTCTATTATATATTAAAAAATTCACAACAACATATAGAAAATAATAATAATAATAATAATAATATGAAGGACCAAACACACAAAGACAAAATAGATATAAATAAATAATTTCATAATAAATCACATTACAAGTTGCGAAGGTTCTATCCTTCGTCGTCAGATGATCATAAATAAATATGGAAAAGAGAAACAGGCTTGGAATTGAATTTAAATATAACAATAATTTAGGATAATAATAACAAATATGATAACAAATAGTCACCGTGTAATTGTATTACAGCCGCATTAATTGTATAATTGTATTATTAGATAAACAATTATCTTGATATAAGCATAACAATAATTTAGAATAACAAAAATTTTTCACATGTAATAACAAAAAATCACCGTAAATTGTACTGCAGCGCGTTTTTAATTGAAACATCAGTATTGTAACATGGTTTAGACTTAATTAACAATGATTCGTGGAATTTTCGTAAGTACCAATCTTTCTCAATCCCATAAATGATGGGATTGTTTACCATTATTGTGTGGCCGGAATTTTTATGATGCAATGCTGTTAAATATTGCAAGTTATTCTTCCCTATCGCTGTCTCGTGCTCTTTCATTCGTTTTTTTACCTTACGTCCAGTCTCCCCAAAATACGTGCAATTAACACTGCCTCCTTCACATTTAATACCATAGATAGCTCCCATTTTTTCTTCATTCTTAATTTTATTAATATTCCCATTAAAGATGTGCTTTAAAGTGTTATGAGCTTTGTGCGCTAATTTTATACTGGCCTGATTTAAAATGGGATCAAGCATATGCTTAAGGTTAGTATCATATGGAATAGAAACAAATTTCTTATTTTCTTTATCTTTAGTACTAGGTTTAGAAAATTTATTTCTTTGTATGGTTTTATTAATAGTTGTATCAATGAAACTTATAGGAAAATCATTTTCCATAAAGATATGTCTGATTAATCTTAATTCATTAGATAATAATAATTGATTGGAGCAAATTTTAATAGCTCTATTGACTGCCAAAGAAATTGCATTAGCTTTATAAATTACTGGTCCTGCTGAATTATAATTTATAGTAATATTTGCATTAACTTCCTTTCTATATACTGTTTTTCCTAACAATGTAAATTTTCTGCATCAGTTAAGAAATAGTTCAAGTAATAATGATTACATTATGGCATCATTCGATGTAGTGAATTTATATACGTCTTTATCAGTACCTCTTATCCATGATGCAATTGATCATTTTTATAATCTTAATCTTAATACATATGTCAAAAAAGGTTTGATTGATATTAATCATATTCATACATTGGTAAATACTATATTTAAAATGCAATCATTTAAATTTAAAGATTCTGTCTATCAGCAAAACAAAGGGGTGTTCATGGGATTACCATCCTCAGCCATACTTGCGGAATATGTCATGCATTTTCTAGAATCCAAACTATGGGAAATGGAGTTAGTCAATAAGAATATATCCTTGATATGTAGGTATGTAGATGATATATTTTTGTTAGTTAATCAGAAAGAAATTCAAAACATTTTATATGCTTTTAATAAAGTTGATAGTAATATCAAATTCACAATGGAAATAGAAAGGGACAATAAGATTCCTTTTCTGGATGTCCTAATAATTAGATCTAAGGGTCAATTTCACACAACAGTATATAGAAAGGAAGTTAATGCAAATATTACTATAAATTATAATTCAGCAGGACCAGTAATTTATAAAGCTAATGCAATTTCTTTGGCAGTCAATAGAGCTATTAAAATTTGCTCCAATCAATTATTATTATCTAATGAATTAAGATTAATCAGACATATCTTTATGGAAAATGATTTTCCTATAAGTTTCATTGATACAACTATTAATAAAACCATACAAAGAAATAAATTTTCTAAACCTAGTACTAAAGATAAAGAAAATAAGAAATTTGTTTCTATTCCATATGATACTAACCTTAAGCATATGCTTGATCCCATTTTAAATCAGGCCAGTATAAAATTAGCGCACAAAGCTCATAACACTTTAAAGCACATCTTTAATGGGAATATTAATAAAATTAAGAATGAAGAAAAAATGGGAGCTATCTATGGTATTAAATGTGAAGGAGGCAGTGTTAATTGCACGTATTTTGGGGAGACTGGACGTAAGGTAAAAAAACGAATGAAAGAGCACGAGACAGCGATAGGGAAGAATAACTTGCAATATTTAACAGCATTGCATCATAAAAATTCCGGCCACACAATAATGGTAAACAATCCCATCATTTATGGGATTGAGAAAGATTGGTACTTACGAAAATTCCACGAATCATTGTTAATTAAGTCTAAACCATGTTACAATACTGATGTTTCAATTAAAAACGCGCTGCAGTACAATTTACGGTGATTTTTTGTTATTACATGTGAAAAATTTTTGTTATTCTAAATTATTGTTATGCTTATATCAAGATAATTGTTTATCTAATAATACAATTATACAATTAATGCGGCTGTAATACAATTACACGGTGACTATTTGTTATCATATTTGTTATTATTATCCTAAATTATTGTTATATTTAAATTCAATTCCAAGCCTGTTTCTCTTTTCCATATTTATTTATGATCATCTGACGACGAAGGATAGAACCTTCGCAACTTGTAATGTGATTTATTATGAAATTATTTATTTATATCTATTTTGTCTTTGTGTGTTTGGTCCTTCATATTAATATTTACACACACAACATGGATAATAAATATAGAAAATAATTATAAGTGAAACAGATATCAGCGATGCTAATAAAATATCACTGCCATTGGCAATAATTAAAAAGATAAACAAAATCAAGATGCTTCCTTCTTTTCTGGGATGGTGCTTAGTAAATATAGGTTTGACTAAAAAAAATAGCAAAGTCAAGTTACACTTAGTGAAAGCTTAAAGTGTCCTACCAGTAAACTAAATAGTCCAATAGTCACCATAAACGTTAATTAACAAGCTTTAAAATAGAACTAAAACTTGAGAACAAATTATCAATAAAGCTCCTTACCAGTTGATTAAGCAGCGCGATATGAATATTCTGCAAATTGAGTCGGATCTGGATGTTTGTTTGTCTTCGTTTGCCAAAAATCAAGAGAAATTTTCTGATCAAGAGGAATTCCAGTTATATATAATCCTGCAGGTGAATGTGTCAGCCGTAATATCCCTCATTAGAAATAAGATTCTGAGAATTAGCTATTAAAATTCCGCAACAGATATTCGATGCTATTCTTTGACAGTTTAACTGCTAAAATTAGCACTATTTTACGAAGTAATTAAAACAACACAGTAGCAAATAAAAAAAATCAAGAAATAAATGTTTTCTCTTTTTTGGTTATTTAATAATACTCATAATTACTTTTTCAAGCTTTTGTTTATTTTTAAAATAACTATGTTCTTAATAATTTTCCATATTAACTTTAGAATGTAGAAAATATAAAAATACGTTTAATTTGTTATCCGTAACTCAAATGCTTAATGGAATTAATATTTGATGTATTTTAAATAGTGCCAAATGTTTTCTTCCCTCATGGAGATGAACATTTAAAGAAAAATAAATTATTGATTTTGCTTATCCTTAGCTGAAAGATATAAAACATTTATCATCAAGAAATTAAATTTACAAGGTTTATGATATCAAAGTAAGATTTGAAATAAACTCAAGATGATTTTAAATTTCTTCTTTCATTCTGTCCCAATATGAAATCATTCCATTTAAGGAAGTCTAAAGGCTCATAAAATTAAGGTAAGGAAAAATCCAAGTAATTTTTAAGTGATTCTTTTTAATCCAAATTGATTGAAGTTCAATCCTTTCCATTCTGGTTATATGGCTGAAAGTCTATCTATGCTTGAATCAATGCAAAAGTCTACCTGTTTATATAAACTTTCATAAATTATTGATAAATACGATAGGTACAGGTACTGGTACGATAACACTACTCTGATTTCACTTATTTTTATTACATGAACTATAAAATGTAATGATTTATTTATTTGTTTAACCATTTCTTCGTAATTGCGACTGCAGCGCCTACATGCTTAGCAGCGGAATAGTTTTGTAACAGTAAATATTATTGTACAATAATTTATGTGCAAAAAAAAATACAAAAACCATTTTTTGCTATTAACTAACCATAATATAGTTAATGTCATTGATTTTTATCTTTTATTTTTATACTTTAACTTCATAACAAAACAAACACAAAATCATTCTTTTATTCATTTAACGCTTGGCATAAACATCAAGTCATGATCACGTGACTTCCAAAGCGTAATAACTTTTTGCACAAAACTTTGATACTGTTTTCCTTTATTCTTTTTTATACAACTGATTAGTCATCTTAGTTAAAAAAAAATTCCACCTTTGAAAATTAAACAAAAAAAAAATTGAAAACTTGATATTTTGCATTCTTTTAATTTCACAGTGTAACTAACAATTAGAATTGCATTAAAAGATCTAGAAATAATGAAACAAAGACTTCAATAAAAATTCGGGGAAAACTCACTTTTTCCCATATTTTTAGGATCATAATTCAGGTTGTTTCAGATTCTAATTGTGAATGTGGTTCATTTGACTGAGGTTTTCTTATAGAAATAAAACTACCTGTTAATTTTATCATCACATGAACATAATTCACTGCTTTATTTCATAGGTAGTGAACAAAATCAAATGATGAATTAAAAAAAAAGTAAGAAAAAATATAGGACAATAAGACTGATTACGATTACTTCAATTTATTATGAATTTTTAGTTATAAATAAGTAAATACTACAGCTTAGTTAAACTAAGAAAGTCAAGCATATAATTAATTCTCAAGATATTATTGGAAAACCACTGAATCTCATTCTTCAACTGAGACATTTTTAATTTCTCTCAAAATGACCTTTTAAACACTACTTATTTTGTGTCAATAGAACTATTGATTCGACTAAAATAAGCTAAATTAAAAGCAAAATTAGGAGATTTTAAGGAAATTCTATTAATTGTACGTTAATTGAAAATTAACTAAAAAAAAATTTTGAGTCAGTGGACTTTGTAGAATACAAACTGAAGTTCTTCTTCTTCCCTATCCTACTTTATCCGAATTCGTTTAAAGTTCGTTTTTCATTGCATTCTAAATCAACTACTAACCAAACCACGGATTTCAGATTATGCAAACCGAATCCCACGCGAATGCAACTAAATCAATACATTCTTTCTTAAAATGACCAACCTTTAATTAAGAATACTCTTAATTTAATACCTTAATTAAACAACTGCAGTTGGTATATTCAAAATAAATATTTGATGTAGTAAAATTAAATTTTAAATGTCTCTGCTAATATAGAAATGCATTTTCTAATTTAATTAAACTTTAAGAAAAACAAGTAAAAGTTATATCATCGATTTTTTTCTATAGCTATAAACCATGAAGTAATTTATAAGTTTTAGTAACAGTATCAAAGTGGAAGCAGTTTCATCCTCTTTAAGACAAAACACTCAAAAAGAAAGAACAGCAGAAAATGAAATTTTTGAATTAGGGAAAGTGCGAAGATGAAACCCTGACCTGCCAGGGCTACAGCCGGAGATTACCATCAGCCATTAAAGCGCTCTGTCCACCAGTCAAAAGTCTGCATTGTTTCCGACTGAACTTTCCACTCCGAGAGGCAACTAGATTAAATCTGAGCTTCGACTTTACAATTACAGGGGGGAGTTTCTTTTACTTCCCCTTTTCTTTTTTGCTGGGTCTGCACGAACGACTTCATTCACGATCCAGAACTGGATGAAACTGTCCAGAGTATAGTGTTCCACAACCATATTACTTAATATGCTTTTTGCAACAACAAAAAAATTCATAAATTATCTTTATTAGATAACAGTAGCTGGAACCTAAAACTGAGTTTCGTAAGTGATCACACATTCAACTGAACATTGCTGAGTAATAAAATCAATCAAATACCCAGCGTTCTGTGGAACTTAGTAAGGTGTACATTTAATTAAATTTAAGAAATTTTCTTCATTAGTGCTTTAATACATCATCCGTTACGGCTACTTAGCTACCAATTTAAAATGATAATTAGACAACACTTTTTACCAGATGATATTAGCTTTATTATTATTAGATTTACGGAATATTAGGTTTTTTTTCTCTTCATCTACATCCAGCAAGATTTTGAGAAGTTTGGGAATAAGCAGAATTTAAAACAGTAATAATATTTTTTTTGTATAATTGAGGCAAGAATGGGAGACCTCAATTTATAAGTTAATAGTTAATAGTCATTTCTTTGATTATTGTCAGTTGTTTTGAGAGTTATTTCTTAAATACAAAATCTAAGAAACGCAAAATCGTCTGCTTTATATTTCATATGAGACACTAGCTACCACCTGCAAAATATTATCTTTATCTATCCTCGGTAAATATCAGAAATAGGCAGTTTTAAAGAGTGTAGCCAATGTAGTTTCTTTGATAAACTGACTACGAACAAATTAAATCACCAAGATATTTATATATACCGTTTAGATAATTTCAGTGAGAGAGAAAACTTAAGGGTTGTGAATTTCAGTAAATTGATTGTTTAGCTAACATATTTCGTATACCAGTACAAGTCACAGAAGGTGCTTCATTCTGAATTTGAGTTCACTGATCCGAAAGTGCAGCTAGTTTAAGATCATTCACGTACAAGAGCTACAGGGAGCATCTGATGGGCGTCGGAAGCTTGCTGGCGGGGATCCAACATGGTTCTTACAGCATCTTAAGCATGCTGCATGGTATTCAAGGCGGGAGAATAAGCTGACCACTTCAAAGTCATGGTTTTCATCTCAAGAATTTTATCAAAACACAAAATCGATGGACTGCATTATGATTCTGTAAAATGGTTTTTTTTCGTACAGCATCTTTGTAAGAGACAAGGCTTCATCTCTTTGCATCATTCATCTTTGTAATGGAATCTGCGCATTATCTGATGAAACACTGAAAGAAATATGACATTTATAACTGCTTGTCTTTCACACATTAGTGTTATCTAAAATTTCTGTGAGGATTTATTTAGTGATCTACTGAATTTTGAGTTATCCATTTGATCACCTTAATGCAGTATTTTTCAACCTTTTTCATTGAGTGGCACCCCTGATTGAAAAATAAAAAATCGTGACACACTTGACCAGCGGCGGATCTAAAATCTGAATAAGGGGGGTGGGGGCTAATGGGACAGATGAATTTCTTGCGCAAACGAATATTACGCGCAAAGCTGGGGTGGGGTCAAAGAAAAATTTTAAAAATAGATAGTTTGAAGTAGCATTTTAATGCAAAAAAAGCGTTTCTACTTGTTCAAAATCAAAATTTACGATCATTGAATTTTGTCGAAATACCTACATGTAAAATAATAGTCTCGCTATTGCTTTTTAAATCTAGTTTTATTATCAAATATATCAAATTACACAAAGATGCGTAAATGCGTAAATAATAACAATTTTCATTCATGCGAGATCTGAGCTTGAAGTGATGCACAAATTTTTCTAATTCTGGATATAATATTGGAGAGAGAGAGACTCACATTTCTTCTACGATCGTATGCAAACGTTCTTTTTTATTATTTTTGATGTACGTTAGAGCCGAAAATCCAAATTCACACATATATGAAGTCGAGAATTGCAATAATATTGTGAGAGCTATTTTAGCTAATTAAGGATACTCTGGTTTTATATGTATCCAAAATTCATTAATATTCAATTCCTTATATTTCAGTTTTAAATTACCATCATTCTTTAAATCAATTAGTGCTTCTTGCTCTTCAAGATTTATCTTTACTTCATTAAGTCCATAATGAATGGATTTCTTATGCAATCGTAATCCTCAACACGTAAAGAAGGAAAGTAGTGACTGATATTATTGAGTAAGATTTGTATATATTCCAAAATAAGAGGTATTTTTTTAACATTTGACGTATAGAAAAAAGTTTAAACATGCTTATATTCCCTTCTTTTACTTCTCTTAACCATAAATTTAATTTATCTTGCAAACTCACACGATCATAGACCGTCAATGATAGGATCAATGATGAAAACAATGTTGATAAATATGCTGGTGGGATCTGGGCTTTACTAGATATCTCGTAGCAAAATAAACTGACAATGAGTTATATTGAACTACACTTAAGCAAATTTCTAGGAAAATGTCTAAACTTTGCGACACCCCGGTTGAAAAACACTGCCTTAATGAATGGCAGCGTTTTATGATTTAGTTTTATTCTCTAAACTTCTATCTGAGATACTGAGTGAAGCAAAATGGGAAACATCCATACAACATACACTACCCTACAGTAATGGACCGGACACCTGCATATTTACATAAAATCAGACGAGATCGTCAAAGTGCATGTGCGCACGTGATCAGGGAGTTTCAACAGGCATCAGGGGTTACATTGCGGAATACATCCCATTCACAATACATTGCGGAAGGAATTGAACGCCCTTAAAATCCACAAACCACACATCTCACCATTCAACAGAACCGCCAGACTCAAGTGGTATTTGCAAAGTCGCAACTGTACTGTAGAGCAGT
Organism: Thereuonema tuberculata; assembly: GCA_023159025.1. Taxonomy (NCBI): domain Eukaryota; kingdom Metazoa; phylum Arthropoda; class Chilopoda; order Scutigeromorpha; family Scutigeridae; genus Thereuonema; species Thereuonema tuberculata. The sequence goes on from JAFIDM010012231.1 coordinate 165,363,550, forward strand.
GGAAAACAATTTTATGGAGTGTAACGTGCCTCATCACCTTACACTCTCTTCCAGTCGGATGGACGTGTTTGAGTGTGGCGAATGCCAGGCGAATGTCTTTTACCCGAGTGCATCGTTCCAACTGTGAAGTTCGGTGGTGGGGGAATCATGCTGTAGGGGTGATTCTAATAGTATGGCCTGGGACCATTGCATGTTGTTGCAGGAATCTTGAACTCCGAAGGCTACAAAGACATTTTGGATAATCGGGTTGTTCCTAGTCTCTGGCAAATGACAATAGTTACTTTCAGGATGACAATGCTCCATGCCATTTTTCAGCCTCTGTCCAGCAGTGATATACAGAGATGGCTGTAAAGCGGCTTCCATGGCCTGCTCAGAGTCCCGACCTAAACCCTATCGAACATTTATGGGACGAGTTAGAGCACCGATTGAGGGCCAGGGGACCACGTCCGACATCTATAGCTGCACTGGCCATGTTCTTGAAGCAGGAATGGACATAAAAACCCTTAGCTCTGTATCAAAACTTTGTGGAAAGCATACCCCACAGGGTGGCTAATGTAATTTCAGCACGTGGGTGCCCATCCCACTCTTAAATCAGTTACACTTTCACATGTTTCCAATAAAGCGCACTGTCCGGTCCATTAGTGTAGGGTAGTGTACATAGGTAATATATAGGTAAACATATTCTGGTATAAGTAAAGTTAACTAGAGAATTAGGTAACCTAAATTCCTTTTAAATGATAAACATTAAAACCAATTTTCAAATAGTTCATGAAAATCAGAAAACCTTGTTTAAGTAGCATTTTCAATTTAGTCTACGTGAGATCATTAGTGTGCCCTAATATATTACAATGTGACAGACACTGAAATAATGCTTCGACAAAACTTTTTGAAAAGTGGTACACATGCTAGATGACTGCAGATGGAATTAGTGAAGCTAATACAATCTGGATATTGCTTTAAATTTGTTCAAAAGCTTCAGTGATTTCACATATCTACTGCATCATCTTGATTCCATTTTATATACAATGGCTTACATTTATTATGAATCCTGTTTAAATTATAATGATAATTCCAAAGAAAGCTTTTTTACTTTTTGCAATCCTGATGTGTTTGATTAACATTAAAATTGCGGAGTGTGTGTGTTTTGTTCAAGAAAGACTCAAAGAAATAACAAGAAACATTTACTGTTCGGTTTTGTTTACGAGAGCCTTCAACGCTTTTGCGCATGCGTCAGGTCTCCTTCGATTTCATCAAAATAGGGGTTGTTTACTTTTTATCAGAGTTAGTTTACCGGTAGCAGCGTTCTATTTGCGCTTTTCGGGAAAGAATTATGGAAAGAATAAATACTATTGCAGAAATGCTTCTCCTTTATTTTTTCTTAAAAGCGAAAATGCCCATCTCAGCGATTCACCCCTCTGCGGAGTAAAATCGTCTTCTAGTGGTGGGTCTGCTATTTGAAACCGAACAGTAAAGCAAAGTTAACTAGAGAATTAGGTAATTTAAATTCACTTTAAAAACAAAGAATCGCTCAAATAAACATTGAAGTCTACTATTTCAATGTGTGTAACTTCAATTTATTGGCTCAAATATGCATAGGACTAAAATTATAAAATATTAAGAGTTTTAAGTGTTTAAGAAAATACTCAATTTATTCGTAAACATGTCGTATATCTATATATTTTTTTAGAAATTTCTGGTTTATAATTTTATTACTCTTATTTCCCAACAAATATTGACACAAACATGCATACACGGGACATTTAAATTCCGCGATGGCAGATTAATCTAAGTCGAGCTGTAGTTGTTCTTTGTTGGATTGAATTATACTTGTTTCGCGATATAAAATATTAAAATATGCAATTGAGCAATTCAGCACAATGTACAACTGTAACTAGAGAGTTAAAATCGGTCGATGACAAGCCTCTAATTATGAATTCATTTCACGAAGCAAGAGTACGAATGGCGTTTCAAGAATGAACTGCAATCACTCGAGGATAATTCTGACTGTTGATAGATCAGCGATCTCTCATCGAGTAATTGGTAAATCATCAAACAGGATTTAGGCAAACAATTGACTATGTAACAATCTTACAAATGCAGTTACTTCTCTGAAGGATGATACTATATTTATGCTGGAAGTCTATGATTGCCAGATAGAGTATTTCTTGAAGTTACAAATGCTGTATGATGATTGTTAAAGTTCCACATTGTCCGTAGTTCCATGTGAACCAACATTTAAAAATCGTGGATAAAATGCAGATTGTATTACGCGGATTTCATAGCAGTTGTAGATTATAACAATCTTATCTTATTATATGGAATTCGAAATATTATGGTACTTCTTAACATAAGAATATAAATTCCGTGTAAATTTTTGTTTAAATTATTTTAAATCGAGTCTTCAGCTAAAGGTTACTGATGTTAAATGATCTTTTGTTAGGATTTCAATCAGTATTGTACGAAATAAAAAAGAGTTTGAAATTCACTTCAATACAAAAAGATACAAGAAAAAAAGATACAAAAAAAAAAAAAATCTTCGCCTACTGAACATACATATGACATGGACTGTTCGGAATTATAGAGAGTATTTTATTTTCCAAAGATCAACTGGTGTAAATAGTGTAAAGAATGATTTTGATTAGCATCTGAATCTATTTTCACTAGTATCTTCTCACAGTATTGCAGGAAAGATACAGCCACTGATACTGCAGTGATATCAGCCTATTACCAAAGACAGCAAAAACTTCTGATCCTCAAAGATAAAGCAAGGATAATGGTATCTTAAGCTGGCTAAAAACTGTTAAAAAATATCAATAACTAAAAAAAAATATGTTTTTGCTGCCAGAAGATGGAATGGACAAAACCCTGTAAGACTGAAAAGCATTCTGCCATTTTTCCGAAATTAATCTTGTTTAAAATTTGTAATATATATTTACTGTCCTCAAAATGAAAGTTGGCCGGCGGAAGTTTGAACTGCGCAGCCTTTCCGGTAGCTGATCAATTATGTTTTCACTGAGAAAGACATGTTGATAACGCCAAATTAAAACTTCTCTCGACTATTTAGCGTTATTTCAATACCAGTTGCTAACAATAAGTATTTATATAAATAAATAAATATATATTATTTATAAATACAATGCTCTTTTGCAAAGTAACAAGCGTTTACCGTAATAGCGGCGTCTCGTCATAAAATCAGACGGAAGTGCCTGACCCGACTAATCGATGATACATGCGCAGATCTCACAAAAACAGGGCGGCCATCTCTCATTTGGAGGACAGTATGTTTAGATTTAATATTAATATATATGTATATATTAATATTAAAGCTAAGCATAGAAGCACAATATAGATAGCAATGTATTATATGTAAGAAGTGTGCTTATCATTTAATATGTCCAGAAAAATATTGTTTTTAGTATATGCGACTGTTTTTTTTGTGAAAAGTTTTGGTGGATATTTGACAACCTTTCTTTTTCATATTAATTACATGCCATACTATAACTAAAAAAATCTACAAGACATTTTCATAGGATTTAAAAAATAAAAATAAAAGCATATATGCTATAAACTAAAATCTGGAAGTAGAGAAAGCATTTTCAGCATTCAAAAAGACATTTCTAAAAGGCATTTGAGGTAAATTTTCTTAAAGAAATCACTGAAAAAAATATGAAGGTCACAAATTTATTAAAGATGTATCAGACCTTGATATTTTTTTCAGCTTTAATTATTAAAAATGCTTCATTCTTCGTTAATAAGCAGTTGCTTATTAAAAATTTAAAATGAATTGCGACTAAGCGAGCGGAACAAATCATATTTGAAGTTTCTCCAAATAGATAAACTTTCGAAATTGTAAACAAATTGCATACACTAAAGAATGCAGAGATGTTTTGACTTATACTATTTATTATTTTGTAATATCGTTACTTTTTCTTGATACTTATTGAATAATTTGAACTCTTCATATAAACTCTTCAAAATATTAAGAGTTTATACGAGGATTATCTACAAAATATTGGCATAAATTTTATCAATAATCCTTTTTTTTCTTTATGTTAATAACAGTTCCAGATGCTACCATCTCTATTTTGTTGAAAAGCACTAGCCCTAACTGTTAAATATAAAATAGAGACACTTCCATGCGACTATCTGGTTTTTTTTTTCAACCTTTATTTCATGAAGCGCATATCCATAACGACTGTTTTAATTTTAGATATAGATATATTTTTGAATATTAGTTGCTATTCCCTTCACTAAATATTCAAGAAAAACTTAGGTATTTAGCTGCAAGTTTTGTAATTTGAGTAAACCACTTCGAAAATTCGTGGCTGTAGTGTTTTACATTATTTTTCAATTACACTAACATCCCTTGCTACTGAAAAGCTATCTGTTATTCGAACTCCATAGTAAGAGATTCTTAACAAAAAAATTGTATGGTTAAAAAAAAAACAAGCAAACTATATTTCCGTAGAAACATGTTTTCCCATGAATAGCATTTTATATTTTTCTGTTATTCAAAGCACTGCTATCGAGAATGAAAATTATTGTTGAAACATCCTCCATATGAAAAGTTTGTCAAGGTAAATGCAAACAATATAGTTTATTAAGCTTAGTAAAATAAACAATGTAATTTGCAAGAATAGTATAAAATTTATAGATATAAGTGGTTTATATTTTATTGGTTAAACAAATTAAAACAGAAAATATTATAGAACAAATAAATATGTCTTCTATTCAATCTCTTTCTGATCCTTGATTAACTAAAGATAATTACTAAAATTAGAGACTAGGATATAAGTTTCGAAGCATTTTCAGAACAACCATATAGTGTTCTTATTAAACGAGATGTAAAGATAGATTATGCAACTACTTCAGAAAAATAAGCATCTCTACTATTGATCAGGCATACTTTGAAGATAAAAAGATGCAAATAAAATGAAGACTTTTGGAATTTCCCGCCTTTTCTAAGAGGTAACTTCATCATTAATCTAAGTAATTGAAGTGCTGCCTATCGGAAGTTGAACAGTCCATTTGCAGAATTACAAGGGAAAAAAATTACAGAAAATGAATTTCAGATATCATTATAACATTATTTATGATAACAACTTATCACAATGATTTTTTTTTAAATGGATTAGTTTACATAATTTTGACAAGCATCTCTTCTATTCTCTTCACATTAAGGAAATTCCCACGATGATTGTAACAATACGGAGGGTTGTTTACAATCTATGGTAACGATTTGCATGGCGCGTGACGTCTCAACCAATCACAGTAGGTATGCAAATTTATGCAAACATACAGGTGAGTACTTAAAGATTAGTGTGGAGGGGTGCGGGTTAGTTTGTTCGGAGAAATGCCGCCGAAATTGTCACAGTTTTGGGAAGGGTGCGTTACAGCTCTTTCCGACGCGAAATTTAGTTATTCCGCAATAATTACGGCATGTAGGAAAAGAGGTTTCACCATTTCGAAGAAAGGAGTTCATAATGTGTTGATTGGTGTTGGTTTGGCCCGTACAGGATAGATTTCCGGGACTGAAAAGCAAGCAAATCCAAGGACACCTACAAGTCGCACAAAGACTGTCATTCAGAAAGTCAAGAAAATGGTGACGGGGAACAATCCAGCGACCCAAAGGACCATTGCTGCGAATGTAGGAACATCTATTCGTACCGTAAACAAGATTATCCATAAAGATTTGGGACTTCTTACCAAAGCACATTTCAGAACGTAAAACAAATTGCAGAAAACTGTATGAACGACATCTCGCTGGGGAAAAATGGAAGTATGTGGCCACATTAGACGAAGCATATGTTTATCTGTCCGACTGCAATAAACCAAGGGCGATTTTTTATCGCCCAGTAGGAGCCAAATCGTTTCCAAATTGGTACAGAGAATGTCGTGAAACTTTTTCGAAGGGATTCATGATCGTCGCGGGTTATTCCTATCAAGGCAAGCTACAGATACGGAGGGTGGCTCAAAATGTAAAGGTGAATTCTGCGTACTATCAGGATCACGTACTCACACCAATTTATATACAGGAACTACCTGCTCTTTACGGAAACGACGTTTACAAGGTCCGTCTCCACCAAGACAAGGCGTCCAGCCATACGACCAAATCGACCCAGAATTTTCTGACACGAATGGAACAGCAAACCGGAATCCAGGCTATACCGTTTACCGAGGTACCAGTGAAGTCTCCAAACGCATCGCCCATGGATTTTTGCGCATTTGGACTATTAAAACGAGCCTTGGAAGGCCGACGTCCTCGATCATTGGATGGACTCTGGAAATGTTGTCAGCAGAAGTGGCAACGTATAAGTCTTCCCGTTCTTCGCAGTAGTCTCATGCAATGGAAACTGCGCTGCAGAGCGATAGCAGTATCTCATGGCCATCAAATAGAGCATGATCGTTGGTGGAGAAAGGGAATTTCTGGGAAATAGACCAGAATCCAAATCGTTACCATAGATTGTAAACAACCCTCCGTACAATTATAAAAATTTTCATTCCTTAAAAAAAAAATGTTATGGTATTTATTTATCTGGAGATTATCTTTCCGAACAGCAAGCTTGGACGTTTGGGAATAGCCAGGATAAAATCTACGTATCTTAGAAGAGGTCAGCGTCAGAGATTGATTGATAATTGTCAAATTCATATTCGACTCGAAAAAGAAGAATCCTAAAGAAACGGTTCCTTTCAGAAACCAAGTATATCATATAAGCTAATTGACAATTGTATATATAAGATTTCATTCACAAATCTTCTCTAATATTTTCAATTTTTGCCACAAAATCTATAAAGAAAAATGTCCTGCATCACAAATGCAGGTTAAAAGTAGATTTTGTAGGTCGAAATTGAAGAAGTCATTTAAGAAAACATATATTTAGTAGAGGAATCGAAAACTTTTGCAGGAATCTAAAATGATTTTCACCGAAATGTCGAATAGATTATAAATGTTTTTTCTTTTCTTTTCTTTTTTTTTCATAGGCATATTATTTGAAGGATCTTAATAAACAACCAAAAGAATAAAAGACAAGATGGTCCTAAGTTCTGTTAGGAACTTCCTGATTACTATTTCTGTTAATTGTTGTTTCCAAAACAAAGAAAGAAAAACACAAGATAAATTATTATTTCTTTATACGATATCTTGTTATATTCTAAAAGTACTACAGTGAAAAAATATCATAATCTTGAAGATGATTGCATTCAAACATTTTTGTTATTATTGCTTCTCGAAAATTACCATTGATTTGACTTAATAAATTCACAGTATCTATGTCTCAGCTTTAACATAAATTCAGTTTTTCTATCTCCAGGACGCATTTAGATTGTTTTGCCTGCAATCATTGTGTGTAGATGTATGTTATGAATGCCAATCTTTATCAGGAATGTTGAGGAATAGCTAAAAAGAATGCAGTTATCTACCTTTTTTAGGCGATTAATTTGATGCCTACAGAAAATCCATTTGCGGTCAGCGGAGTCTGCCACATGGTTTTCTATTCTTTTCTTTTTAATGTGTTTTCTTATTTCTTGTTTTTAAGCTTGGAGGTTCCACTCTTGCTCTCTCTTTATCTACCTTAAACTTCACATTTAAAAGTTTAATCTTATTGTGTAATCTAGTTTTTAGACTTTATAGTGTCAATTTTAGAGCCATTTTCAAATAAAAGATCAAAATAAACATCAAAATATGTGCCCTTAAGTAGCTTCATTGACCTGCATCAAATGTCATCTTTAAGAAATCAGTTTTATTGTCTGATTCGATTTTGGTGTTTAAATCCATTGTAATGGTCCTTGTTAGATATATAACCCATTCATTCATTCATAGTTCTGTGCCAAGGGCAGGTCCTTCACTGCAAACCCAGCATTCTCCAATCTTTCCTATTTTCTGCCTTCCTCTTCGTCTCCACATAAGAGCCATTTACCATAATGTTGTCTATCATCTGAAATCTTCTTCTGCCTCGAACTTTTTTACCGTTCACCATTCCTTCCAGTGCATCCTTCATTAGGGAGTTTCTTCTCAGCCAGTGACCCAACCAGTTTCTTTTTCTCTTCCTGATCAGTTTCAGCATTATTCTTTCTTCACCCACTCTTTCTAGCACAGCTTCATTTCTTATTTTGTCTGTCCATTGTTTTTGTTTGGGTGTCATTGTCGGGAGCAAGTGACTTCCATTTATGTTTCACGCCTTTCTGGGTTTGTCATCGGAGAGGATGGATCGGGCTGAAGAGTTCCCGATAAGAACGAAACGGCCGTTCCCGATTTTTCTCGTGCGTTCGTTTATTTATGTGCAGCCATTGGTTTTCGTTTATTAACAAATTTCCTGCTCATTAAATTGTATTCTTAAAAAAAAAAAAGCATTGAGCTTCATGAAACTTCACATTTAAGTATTCAGTCTTATGGTCTATATATGATTAAGGTTTGGTGACTATTAACCATTTTCAGATCCGCCTTAAACTAAAATCGAGTAATCCCAAGAAAAATTCATATTAGATTTTGTTTTGAATCCCAGTCGTTATATGTTTTAGTGGCTCAACCAATGATGCAATGAAACTTAATTCTTAAATCTGTATTTTGTTTATGAAGACATGACGAGATTGCTGTGTATGTTAGTCCACTACAAGGATTCCATATTTTCCAGAAAAATAACTGAAAGCTTACCAAAACACGGAGAAAGCCTAGCAGTTGTTACATTTCTAGATATTTGAAATGAAATTCCTCTTATTCAAATTTGTAATGTCTTTTTCTGACAACTTTGATTTAATTAATAAAAACCAAGGAACACCAAGTAAAATTTAAAAATTTATATAAAATTAAATTATATGAAGATTTCCGACCTCGAAATAATAAGAACCAAAAAATCCTTGTAATTTTACATACATAAAATTTTTAAACATTCCGTATAATTACAAATAGTTATTACTTCCTACGTATTAAAAAAAAGTTTTCATTGGTTAACTCACTTTTGATATGATTAATAACATAAAAATTTAAATTTTAATAATCTATTCGTTTCTACCATTAGTGGAAGTCTCAGAATACAGTATTTAGATCTTAGTTTTGATCAATGAAGCAGTCATCACTTTTGTCATAAAACTTTTCACTAAGTTTCATTATAAATCTTAGATTTGAAGTCTGGATTCAACTTTACAAGTAAAAATAAAAATAAATTTTGAAATTAAATGGTGTTATAAAAAAGACCACTTAAGAGTTAAAAAAAGCTTAAAAATTGCCGCAGCATCTGGAAGAAAAATATGGTGGGCCTCTAATTGGATTTTTTATTTCTTTTCACTGGTTTTCAATGCTCAATAAAAAACTATCTTCAGTCGATAAAAAAGAGGAATAAATAAATAAATAAATAAAAATGGATATTTAATATTTAATAAAAACAATTTGATAGTCATGGGTTTCGAATGTGTGAACATTATCTATGACAATTTTGATTTGACATAATAGATATTTTCATGGAAAAATGTTTATTAAATTTAACTCGTATATGTATATGTTTCATAACATTTTTTGTTACGTTTTTGATTTGAAAGTCTGGATTTATTGTAACCATTAACAAAAGCATTTAAAAGTAAATTTATGTTTTGAATCCTTAATAGAAATCAAGCAGCATAAAAAAATAAAATAAAAAATAAAATAACACTATTAACAAAACAGGACAATAGATTAATTTTATTTGGCAAGGCTGTCTTTGCAATTTCACTTTATTAATATAATTAAATACGGGATAATTATAGTTAAGGAAAGGAGAAAAAAGAACACGTCTTAATTTGAATAAGGCTCTTCAATAACACTTCAAATAAAATTGGTTCTTGTATTTATCAAGCAAATTCATAAGCTCCAAGAAAACTAGTAGTGATACTGGATTGCATATAATTAGAATTAAAAAAAAATGTAACTCACACATTGATAAATTTTGAATTTTTAAATTTCCTAATTCTATGTGTAGGTTATGATTAAATAATTCTCTATCTTTATAACTTGAAATTCCTAATCAAAGTAACTTATATAACTGTGCTGAATTTTAACCAACAATTGATGGCTGTAATTTGTTCTGACATTCCAAAAAAAGCTTTGCAGAAATTGATACATAAACTGCTACAAATATGCTGCTACAATATTTTTATTTGGCGACCACCTAACAATATGTGTGTTTTCTTTCGAATGAGATCTATAGAAGACAGCCACTATCGTTATCAACTTTCTTTTTTAAGACAAGTTTTATGTTTTGCCTTAGTGGAAATGTAAATCAACAGCTGCAGGATTCGATAAAAATCAAGCCGCTTTTGTGGAATATAGCTCAAAGGAAAGAGTTTGCAGAAAACAGTGATTGTACTTTTTTTTCTTCAAGCATTTCCGAATATTCGATAAAAACTGGAAATAACTTGGCTTGTTAAGTTCTTTTTATTTTTTACAATTAATGATATACAATAGAAAGGTTATCTTTCATTCAAGCAAATATATGCTAATTTGAAGTAATACAATGCTGATTTGAAAAAATAGAATTCCTTTGTTACTGTCTTTTTCCTTGGATCAATATAAAAAAATCAAAAAGACAAACACATTAACTTGGAATGTTGAGTTGAAAGAAGAAAAAGTGGAATATCAAGATTCCACTTTTTTGTTACGAGACTGGGCAATCCAAAACTGAATACACTGCTATCTTTTCTGCGCTGATATTCTAAAAGAGACTTACTAAAAACTGTAGCACATGTTATAAATTTAGTTCGTTATTCTTTCGTAGGCAGACAAATTAGAGTTTTCAATTTGTTTTCTTTATATAAGGTAAATTAGGAATATAAGAGATTACCGTCAGTGGATTTTTTTAATTTTATTTTTCCCACCTTTTTTTTAGGATTTAAAAAAGTTCTTAAATTGTATGTACTAGGAAGTTCATCGATTTGCAATTTGATTTATCGCCCTATTAAGAATCAAGTTCTAATTTCAACTTTCTTCGAATAATAACCACATAAATTGCATCTGACCTTTCAGGCCAAGTAGAAATTTAATTTAATTAAGAAATAACGTGCAACAAAATAACATGTATCAGACAGTTCATAAATTGTTATAGATTAGTTTATTAAAGATGAATATGAGAAGTTACCCATAGGTTAGAGCTTAAAAAAAAACAGCTTTTTTTCCATAACATTATGAATCGTCGTCAGATTATTGATAAACCTGACTATTATTGTCAAAGAACGATACGAAAGTTAGCTTAGCTAACAGCTTAGCTATAAACCTGCTTAAATATGGTTTACTTATGGATAAATTTAGGAATACCAATCAACCTTAAAATAAACAAACATATAGGCCTACTATTTATTCTACATTTCCAATTATTAGTCAAGGAGAATTTTCAAGCAGACTGTTGTTCGGTCAACTTAGATATTCTAACCGATATGATACACAGCTTAGTTATAATTTAACAGGTGCAAAGGATTTTTGCCCCTTTTATGTTTTTGAATATGGTTAAAAAACACGCATGGAAATGACTGTTTCATTAGAACTAGAGTATAGATTATAAATAAAAATAAACATTTGCTAAGACAATAACTAATATAACCGAAAATATTTTGAAAGAGGTGAAAAAATTTGAAATGAATAATAAAATTAACGATTAAAAAAAGTATCTTATCATTAATAAACACCAAAAAAAACTGCTGATTCACTACAATGCTTATTTTGGTGTAAAGAAATCTCGTAGGCTTATTATCAACCTATGTTAAATGTTAAAATTAGTTTAGCATACGCTTCTAACACGTGGACTTCAGTAGTTGTAAGAGAAAAGTAACAAATTAAGTATTAACAAACAGAAATGAAAAATTAATGAAAAATGAATAAATGACAAAGTAATATTAAATATTTTACACTATCATATAATAGAATGACAAAGGAAAAATCCAAGTATTAGTAAATAAGGGAAGGAGATCAAATGGAAGACCAATAAGAAAGTGAACTGATCCAGTGGGATCATACTTTCTGCATTCGCTGAAGAAGACAGAATGAAAGACTAAGATGAAAGTGAAGTGTTTTGTGCAATCGAGCAAAACGTCAGAGATGAAAAGAGAGAAAGAAGAGAGAACAAGGGAATGAAAAATTAGAGTGTTTAAAAAAACAAAACAAAAAAAAACATTTCTCTGAATTAAAGTATTTCAATTTCGTTATTTGCAATTATTCATTTAGAAACAAATATACTAAATAATTTAGCCAGAATATTTCATTTAAAAAATATTCATTTTTCTTATTGATAAGTTTTACAAATTTAACTCCTTAGAAAGAATGAATATTTTATTACTTTAAATTGGTTATGTATAAGTTTTTATTTGTACTTTTAGCTATTACAGCTGATCGGATAAGAATAAGAACGAGAATGAATTAAAAAGGTTTTTAAGGTTGCAATTGAAATTATGGTATTTTTATTAAATAAAAGTTATTAAAATATTAAATTGTTACTATTCATAACTTATGAATGGTATTTCTGAAAAGCTTTAAAATAAAGTAAGCGCCTTGGTAAATCAAAGATTTTTCTTAGGCTAGTGCATTTTTTGGGATTTGTTTGGTTTTACGATGATATAAAGATTTAGTCTGGTTCATAATCTTGAGCTAAATCGATATTCACCAGATCATCGATCGAATAGAAGATCAATTGAACGCAAATGGAATTTCTATAAATAAAAATTGCTGAGATGAGAATCGTTTAATGCTATATTCTTCAACTAAGAGGTCAGCATATACTTAAAAAAAATTTAGTGAAAATAAAGAACAATGAAAGTACTGTAGATTAATTAGGTCAAATTCTAAATAATGTGAAATAAAATTCATTTTTTCACTGGTTTTTGTAAATGTTAAGATTTTACAGGCTTCACAAGAAATCTTCAATATTGTTGAAATTGGTAGTTGCATTCAATTCATTGTAAGTAGAAGACAGAGTACATCAAATGAACTTTATATTGAGGACACATTTTACAGAAAGGCCAAATGAGCATTTTATAAATGGCAAATTTTTAATAAAAAATGATAATTTAAATTATTAGAAACAGATTGTCAGAATTCTGATTTTCGATTTTAGCTAATCCGAAAACATAAGATATAAATTTAAAATACAATTTTCTTTCAAATTCATATAAATTAAAAATGTTAATTTTATGCTTTCAATTTATTCATTTACTTTAACAAAATAATTAGGCAGTAATTTAGCCTCAAACTTATAATTACCAAAAAAAAAATTACCCGAACCATTTTTCTTTGCTTCCATTTTCTTCAATACCTGTTTTTTTGCTGAGGCACCGAATGTGGCAAAACCTGAAAACTGAAATTCCTTCTTGCATTTACGTTATTATCTAACTGCTATTAAATTTTCTGTTAGAAAGAAAAAGAAGAAATGTTGTTAACCAAATTGTTGGATCGTGACTAATTGAAAAATTGTATAATTGCATTCGTTAGACTATGTGTCTACTAGGTGACCCTGGGTTACCTAGTGACATGGTTGTAGTGCTATTACTGATTTTCATCGATCAACCACAAAATTTTGATATTGAAATCTCTACAAGAGGTAAAGTTTAAAGTTTACAAAAAACGTAGACATCAATGTGATATATTAATTAAAAAAAAAATCGAGAAAAAAAATTTACAATGAATATGGAACAAATTTATGTCCCAGGCTCATGTTCGACTAGAATTAGCCTATTTTGTATACATCAAGACATAAAGTCGTATGCTGTCAACTAGGACCTGGGCCAGTTACATATACGAGACCAGAAAACTTTTGAAGTTATAGAAATGTAGGAATAAAAACCAATAAACGAATTTTCACTGAATAATGACCAAATGACCTCTTCCTTTATTTTTTTTCTCTTTTTCTTAATTTATTTGTAAGCAATCTTCGGAATATGGTTTCTTTCTTTTCCGTATCCATCCGGAAAATCATTTGGAGAGATCTCCTTCCCTCCTTTCTATATACTATTACTGTAGAAGGTAAGAGAAAACCATCAGAAATTAGCAATGCTTAGATTTTGATTCAAGGATAATCATTTAATCATCCAATAATAATTATTGTTCCATCATATTTACTAGACTAAGAGCCTAACAACTAATTTGAAGTGATTGTTGTATATTTTTCTGAAAAATTACCAGTTCATTGGGATCATAAATAAGAGAATAATTTTGAAGTTTGCCATTATTAGTAGAAGTTTGCCATTGCAGTAGTAGTAGTTATATTAGTGTAGTTTACAGTAGTTATATTTACATTACAATAGTTAGATTTCCATTATAATAGTAGTAACATTATTGTAGTTTACAGTCTGTAACATTTCAGGCAATATTATTTAGGAATTTCAACAAAAAAAAAAAAAAAAAAAAAAATAGCAGAATTTTATAATTTCCTTTTCTCTTTTATCAATGGTAACAATTTAAACACTCAAGAAATATTTAGTAAAAAAATTCTTAAATTATTATTTGATAAGAAAGCTGTTCTCTGATATACATCACTATTACAGTTTAAGAATACATATTTTTTTAATGAATCATTCTTCTATTAAATAAACTAATATTTCATATTTCATTAATATAAAAGCTGTTTAAAACTTGTATTAAAATTGTTTAATGCGCTTTTTTTATAAAAGAAAAATATATCTCCATACTCCTGATTTCTAAAAAAGTTAGAAATATGTGAATTTACATTTAAAAAAGTTTAAATGAAAAAAAAAAAAAAACTTTTTTTTAATATAAAAATATAATGTTAAAAATTATATTTAAACTGGAGTTGAGAGAAAATTTCAAATAAAAAGATCCTTCAGTTTTTTTTAAAGATATGAATATAGTTTAATGTAATTTTCGATTTAATTCTTAATAAAATTATTTGTATGATAAATTTTATAGGAAAAAATAAGATTAATTTTTATTGTCATTAAAAAATTATTATTTGACATTATAATAGATATTTTTTGAAGTTATAAAAGAGAGAGAAAAATAATTCTCAGACAAGATTGATGATTCAAAATTGTTTTTTATTAACTGATGAAATTGACTCCTTTAGCAAGTTGAAACTATTTTCAAAGTTACTATTTCTCTATATCCTTTATTAATGGTGTGATTATTCCAACATTATGTCATTTCTAATTTATTTGATTCTGAATTAATTTAAATCTGATTATTCTTTTAATAATGTGATATGATTACAGTAGATATCTTTTCGGATTTAGAATACGATTCCTGATTAATATTGTTTCTTGAAAAACTGATCATAATAAAATAAACAATTATAGATTTTCAGGATTTTCCATTCATGTTTTTAAACCTTGCAATTGTTCCCAATTAAAGACAAGAAGAGAAAAGATTCAGTATTAAGAAGAAAAGTTTTCTAATATTAAGTAGTTGAAATTGAAGTTTGGGGTATCAAGATATCATTTTTCTTTACTGAATCAAATTAAGACAAAGGATAACAATAAGAAAGTCAAAGAATAAACTCAATTATAAGCTATATTTATTATTCACTCAAACAGAACAACAGAATATTGTATAACTTTTAGACCTACGTTTAAATCACTTCCCGCATTGCAATTGTAGAAGAAGATGGGTTTGAAGTAGCAACAGATGTTTAACAACCCGCATTATTCAAGGCACTAGTATCGTACTTTTCATATGGCTTTCAGAATGAAAAAAAAATACCAGCTGATGTCATGTCAACGTTAGATGATTATCTGATATCAGTCTGTCTGGATTCTTCCTCATGGGAAAAGAGACATTGGAAAGTTTCTTGTTCCTACTTATTTTACAAGAATTGCAATGATTGATATGTGAAATAAAAATAAATAAACATTTGAGGTTACGAAACACAAACATACTACATTAACTGGGAACCAAGTACATCAATTGAATTAGATAATAATTATCCTTTTATATATGGTATCTGTGTTGATCAAACCAAATCAGTGCTTTCACACTCATTCAGTGAGACTTTCAATATTAAGTATTATTATATACTTTTATTTTTCATTTAAATTTGTCATGACTGTGGAATTAAGTCTCTATAATCAATTTACTAAATTGAAATTATTATTATAAAAAAATTGCTGATATGTAATAAACAAAGTAAATTGCAAAAATTCTTTGGTTAAGCAATAACTAATTTCAGAAGATTATGCAAAATTCTTCTATTAGAAGTTTAATTGAAATTTCTATATTCAGAAGTTCAAGCAATCTTCGTATGTTAAAGAATTAATATGCTAATAATTTTGCGAAGCAAATCCAATTTTTAACTGAAACGTTCCGCATCTGTTCATTAAGTCTTTAATAGGTTGCAGTGGTTCGCTCTGACAAATTGATTCAACCTGAGCTGCTATTAACATTTTCCATCGATTTTTAGTGTTTCTTCTTAAAAATCGCCGTTTCAAGAAACCAATTTCGGCCATTACCATATTTCCAAAATGCTTCGCTTAAGTTTTCCAAGAGTGCCATCTAAATAACATACGAGCTCTAGTTCTGACCTCTAAGGATAGACTGTTATGCATTTGAACACACCTTTTAGACGAACTCGACATCTGCACAATACGAGCTGCTTCTATTGCCTTAATTTTGCAATTATTGGGATTTATTTTCCGCTGGCTAGAAAGGCCTGAAATGGAAGAAGTAAAAGAAAAAGTATTCGACACGAGTTAATAACGCAATGTATGAACATCTGCCGACTGCCTTGCAATGTTATGTCCTCAGGAACAAATTTCAAAAGCAGGATTCCAATTTGCATTAACTCCAAGAATAATGTTCTCAGGAGATTTGATTACCTCAATGAAAATTTTTCATCTTTGGTTAGGGTCATACGTACGTAGAAATGGAATAACTTAAAATAAAACGATGATTTCTATCATAAAACTTAACTCATGATAGAATTCTGAATCGTTAAAGCTAAAAGTAATTTTTTTTTTAATAAATCAATATTGATCTACCTGAAACTTTAAAACTGAATATTGAAACTAATTAAGTAAAGTTTAATAAGTAACTAAAGATTCTTTCCAAAACAGAAATAAGACACTGCTGTATTGAAATCAAAGTTTATCCAATAGAAAATTACAAATTGATTAAAATATTCATTAAAATATTTCTTCTATCTCATTCTCTAATACTATAATGTCTTCCTTAATTAATACGGAGTACTTTATTATGAGTTAAAATTTGGAAGTATTCTAAATATTTTTTTAGAAATACTACTATTTTTCGGAATCAATTCTAATTAACTTGGAATCAGTATTAATTTCTAACTGTAAATTCTGACACTGAAGCATTCAATTTTTAATGAAATAATTTAGATAAATTTGCAACATATAGACTTTCAATTTCTTTCAATAACAAATTACAATTCAATTACATTAATATTTAAATACTGAACATCTTTGTAGACCTACCACAAGTAGTGGTATAAGACAGTGAAATTCTATGTGCTGGGAAAACTAGACAGCGCTGTCATTTCTACAATGAGATGAGTGCCCAGTTTTATGAATACCTTAGAGGCAAGGCCAGTAAACTTTTGTTACACAGCAATAGTTTAACCCAGTGCACGAATGTATGAGGGAGGAAGAAAGAACAGTAAGGGATGAGGTCACTATACCTATGAACATGCACCAGGAACTGTTTTCAATTAAAAGAGATACAGGTTCACTTCCAAGGAATGTCCAGGACATTTAGCTAAGGATAGCTTCAATATCAAGATATGACAAAATCATTAGAATGTTAAACTGAATGCAATGAATATGATGCAAATACTAAAAATATAAAATACAAAATATTTGCAGATGTTGCAAATACTAAAACATGATAAAATTGGAAACCACGTAGATAATCTGATTGCTCTAAGAAAAGCTAAATGAGATTTTAATCAGATTTTATCTTTTTTTTTTCGAATGCTACAGTGAATGTTTTTCCAAATTTATTTTCCTATTTGGTTTTGGCTCTTGATGACTAATTTAAAATGTAGTAGATACAAAAGTAGACATCAATTAAATTAGTAGCAAATTTTAAAACTAAAATATTTTGACATTCCTTAGTATCTCAAGCTATTTTTAATTATTCTATTTGTGGACTATAATCAAATAACACAATAAATTAAGCTACTACGAAAATTCGATTAAGTAAACATATAATGCAACAAGTTTGAATTATTGTAAATTTTTAAACAAGGCGGTAACGAATGCTTATTGAACATAAATTAAAACCTTTGTTTAGAAGTTTTAGAATAAGAAGTAAGAAAATACTTTGTAGATATTATAAGTTTCAAGATTGACTAATATCTAAATATTCAACTTCCATTACATCCATTCTATTTTCATGTTGTTTTTTCCATGAATAATGTTTTGTTAGCAAAATTTGTGATACCAATCTCGTTTCCTTCTCGATAGTCATATTATCATCTAATTAGAATCATTGTGTGTTCAAACATGAAACCACTTTGTCTCGTTTTATCTGTAATTGATTTATTCATTGATTTATTAATGATTCGGTTGTAGATTACTCTTTAATAGATTCATCAAAATGTTAGGCCCTCATGTCCAGTCTTCAGTTTCATAATATAAAAATACAAAAAAATTTGGAGGGAAATTAAAAAAGAAAGAAAGAAAGAAAAAGCTTTAGCAATTCCGTTTATCGACTTATGGGTGATTGTAACCCAAAATTCCCAAATTAATGTGTGTCGGCTTATTGAGTTATGTTTCAAGCAAATCAACTTTTCAATCGTATTATCTTCGCTTTTTCTTCTAATCAAGAAACTTTATTCTTCCGATGAGTCAGCTGTGTTAAGACGATTATCGTAAAATATTAGAGATGTTTGGGTGTATTCAGTCCCGTAGGAAGAAAATGCAAGGAAAAAAATAAGAAACGGTCCATTACTAATTCAGTTCTTCATTTTTACTCCAATTGAAAGACAAACAATGAAATATTAATTTTCAATTTTAAATTTTTGCGGAGAACCAGATATTGATACGGATGGAAACACAATACACACTTTTAACTGTCAACCATTTTTAAATAAATGGATTTCCAGCCCCTCAATAAAAAATGGTTCAAAATGATGATGATTATATAGCAGTTGCACATACTTATTTTTCTCCAGCAATAATTTAGTAACACTATTGCTATAAATAATTAGTTGGAATGAATTCTTCACAAAAAGCAAATGGAAAGTATTTATATAAAAACATCTATTTAAGAAATAAAGTAAATGATTTTTGATGATAACATATAAAAAATTTTTTTGTACATTATTGAGTATTTTTATCTTTCAATTAATTATCATCTGAATATATGAAATGTATTCTTTTAGCTAAATTTAAAGAACGAAAATTGACTGCTTTATTTTATTTTATGAATGCGAGATAATAAGCATGTATTAAATCAGATAATAGGCAAATGATAATTTAAACTGACCATAAAACCATAAAATATAGCTTTTGGGGTTACGTTTATAGTGCAAGCATTATTC
The DNA here is from genome assembly GCA_023159025.1 of Thereuonema tuberculata. Lineage (NCBI taxonomy): Eukaryota > Metazoa > Arthropoda > Chilopoda > Scutigeromorpha > Scutigeridae > Thereuonema > Thereuonema tuberculata. Next base: position 165,383,013 of record JAFIDM010012231.1, read on the forward strand.
TTACTCGTGTTATGGTAGCCCAGTGGGAAAGAGAGAAGGGATTTATAGTTGTAATACTACTGAGATTGCAGATACTCATCTTCTATACTCATTAACTTAATCTTAAATTTTTCAGAAATTTATAGAAATTTTCATTATTTTTTACTTGTTATAATGAGAATTCTTAAAGGAGTCATAATTAACGCAAATAGATTGAAAGAGATTATTATTATTTTTTTAAGAACGGGATAACTGCATTTCTGTAAAATTAAAACTATATATCTTGTAGATCAGCACCTGTTAATTTTTAAAGAAATCCACTTAAAATGAAATCCATCTACCAAATATAAAACATCAAATGGAAAAATATTAGAATGCGGTGAATTTAGCAAGGCTTTCATTTACCTCAAAATAAAGAAGGATGTGCAGAAAATAATTGCAGTTATCTTTTTTTTCAATAGATGTTCCAATTATAAAATAAAAAGGATGATTATTGATGTATTTCATAGCAAAATAAATAAATCAGTCACCTGACAGTCATTATTAAAGAAGAGAAAAGTACAGAATTTTTCAATATTTTATTACTCATATCGGTAAAGCAAAAAAAAGTTTCAAAGAATAATTTGGGTTGAGAAAGTTGTGATGTTTCAGAAAGTGACTAGGAAGAGGATTCATGGGGTTCTTCTACCAAGAAAATCGAGGTAAAACGCAATTGTTGCATTCTGTCGTCCTATTGGCGCCATTTATTGGATTACACGCCATTTTCATTAAAGATATGATAGCAACCTTGGGTATACTTAAATAGTTCCATTTTCCTTAAATAAAATCTCCTGTCTTTCTTTTCTAAGTGCCTTTTCCGTTTCTAAGTAAAATGAGAAACAATAAGGCTAAGAATATAATTTTTCAGTTTCTTCATGCTTTTTAAATTGCTGTACTTTATGCCATATAAATTGCAAAATTTCATCTCACCCTACTATTTCTTTTTGGGAAAAAAATTGCAACACATAAATTTTTATGTCATTTACAATCATACTGTTACAAATATTTTGCATTGCAGTTTCTTTTCTTAATAAATTATGGTAGTCATTTTCTTGTTAGATTTTTTTTTCTAATTCCTTTGCGTAAGCTTTGCCTGTTTCACATCACTAGATGTGCTCTAATCACTACAAGATCCAGATAAAATTAATACAAAACAAGTATTCTAGATTGTTATTAAGTGACAGACAATACATAGTGATAATGAAGATGCTTAAAAATATAAAGATTGCATTACATACATACGTACAAAGGAATTTTTATGATTACCCTGTATAAAAGACAAAAATCCCAAGAAAAATAAAAAGATATGTATTTGTCTTAATATTTGCATGAATTGCGCAGAATTACATAATTTTAATCTGCTCAATTCGTTAAAAAAATAGAAAACAAAAATAATTTTTAAGTAAATATCTTTTTATTATACTAAACTTCTTTCAAACTATACAAAATACATTAATTACAGAATATTTTTTTTAAATATATTCATAATTCCCTGAAATTTTAGAAATAATCAAATGAAATATAAAAATCAAAAAACACATTATCATGTCATTTAAATATGTAAATTACAGGAAAGCCAAACCCCAGGCACTAAATTCTAAGACGAATTTAAAATTAACGGAAATAAATGGAAAAATATAATTTATCTACGGTATTTTCTTTAACTCTTTTTAGGCATATTTTCGTCAATGTTTATTAATCTTTTCTAAGGCTAGTCTGTGCTTGGTCTAGGCCAGGCTGTCCAACCTGGCGTCCTCCACAGGTTTTCCTGATGGCTTCGGTAAAAGCACATTTTACTTAAATAAAAGTCATTTTAAAATTCTCGAAAATTTCGAAAACTATTTTTGAAAAAAATGCTTCATTTATGTGTTTATTTTCTCCAGTATTATGTGTTGGAGAAATAACGTAGGAGTGCAGAGCGATTCTCTGTTCATTTTAAAGTGTTATTAAACTTGCAACAAATTTAATAAAAAATGTTTTATCTTAGACTTTAGCCTAAGACGGCTTTATCATTTGATGTATTTAAAGAGGCTGTATACAGAGCATCACCTATTTTGATTTTTCTTTTTTCTTATTAGTATTTATTACTGGGCTCTTGCTGATAGTCAAGTCTTGGGCGCGGCTCAGAACTCCATAGTTAAAACAACCCTGAGTCTATGTTTTCATAACATTACAATTGAATAAAAAAGAAAAATATATTCTAAAAAATTATTCCAATTGCCTATAAATAATAATTATAGTGCTTTAAAAATATGCTAATACTCAAGAATATCTATATCAAAAAAAAAATCGTACTTAAAAATTGTGTTATTTATCATTAAATTTATTGAGTATGTCCAATTACATTGACTTAATTTTTTTGTTAAAGTGTTTTTATAATTTTTATATTTGTTTTAAATTAAGATATTTTTAAATAATCACAATCAAAATCTAGAATTGAATAAAAAAAATTATTTCTGATTTAAAAGAAACTTTTCTGCCATTAATAACCATTACGAATGCACACAAATTTTTAATGAAAATAACAATTGAGAAACGAAAATAATAATTTCTAAATCTACTTTCAATCAATCTATTTTCTTACATTTATTTTTTATTCGAGAAGTCGCATTTTATAAATTAATAATGCAAATTACTATAGAAATCTCTCCATTAGAGAGCCGTTCTAAGAAAAATCAAATTCTTCTAATAGACACAACTTAAAACAGGTTAAAATACCACAGGTTTGGCATAAGATAACAATCAAATTAAGCCGCGCTTATTCATCGTTCAAACTCATCACATCAAGATGCCTCCACTCAAGATTCAGTAAATTGTGGTGTGATAACAAAAGTTACTAATAACTCTGTATATCGATTACAGCAGAATGTTTCATAAATATCGATTCAGACAGACAGTCTAATCGTTGTCAAGTCTTAAACCGTCTTCCTTTATGAGGTTTCTTCACAAATCATTCAAAGATGTAATTGCGAATGTTCTCTGCCTTTGAGTCTTATTCATATATTCCTCTGTAAGGATTTATCTCCGTTATTATTGGATGAAACCTCGGCAACGAAACTAATAAATGGGAAGAGCAGAGAGATAAAAAAAAGAGAGAAGAACAGGGAATGATGGACATGCAACCGATAGCTTATTTTAATTTTCTTTTTTTTTATAATTTTAAGAAGACAGCTATTTTGATCACACCCACCAAAATAATAGTAGGGGAGAAAAAAAAAGCTGTATGGCCAAGCCCAGTCTTACCAAGGACGATCATGATATCCTTTGAACTATTACCAATGACTTACTAACTTTTTTTACAATGACTATTTCAACTGATAAAAAAAAAACTTACGTTTGTCTTAATTTTATTGGGGATTATGATAATAAAAATGAATTGTAATGAATTGTTCGAAAACTGGTTCTGGAATCAAATGTAGAGAATATGAAATTTAATAACAATTTCTAAAATATTTCTTTAAATCTAACAAGTACTAGTATTAATAATAAAGTTTACAGTAACTGAAATAAATGTTGACGAGAAAATTTAAGACGAAAAATTACTTTGTAAAAGTTTGAGAATTAATGTTAAGTTAGTTTATTTCATTCTAACAATTTGCAGTGATTGACATTTTCTTTTTCTTTTGGTCGTCTGTTTTTCTACCTTTTTTCAATTTTAAAATGTAAAAGCTTGATTGCAATATAAATCTTCCGAGGGCTAGGTGATAGATCACCAAATTCATTTCAGCTGGGCAGAAGGAGTCTACCCGTGTTCGCAGCGAGTGGGAAGCTCATTGGTATTTCCATCTGAGCCGGTCACTGGACAGAGTGAATTTAGGTGAGGTCACAGGTCAACGAAAAGACGACTTGTCTACCATTAGCTTTTTCTTTAAGTCGTATTGGCTAGAATCTTGAAGTTCTACTGTCTGAACATACAAAGCGATAGGAAGAACCCAGAAGGGAAATTACATTCTGAAGAGAAGCTATTTTATTCTCTGGCAAATTACACCAAATTTAAGAAATAATCGGATTAGGAACAATAAGATTTTCAGAGAGCTTTCTATTTACGTGGCAATACCGCGGTTTTATTTCTACCACGGATGACGGGAAATGCGTAGCGCTATGCAAAAGTAATGAAGGTTTATGAATTAGATTTTCCCTCCTTTTAGTGTTTGTTAATTTGCATCTTAAATGTGCAGTGGGCAGAACTTTCTGAAAAGCGAAATTACATTTAAGACGAAATTAGTAAGTGAATTTTCTACCTGGTAATCTGGAAAAGTTCACTCTTATAAGTTTTAACTTATCAGAAATCTGTGCAACTTCTGCAAACGATAAAACTAATCTTTACTTAATTTTCATTTTGAATTGCAAACGAATAGTATAAAAGTTTAATTTGCTATTCATAACTACAGCTAATTTAACTAAAAAAAAAAGTAATTTTCTAAAATCAGTATTTTAATATCAATGAACACGGTTCTCTACCTAACCAACCTCCACAATTAATTACCCATCATTTTGGTCCCCACTCCTCTTGTCATTTCATTTGAAATTTATTAAGTTTTAAATTACTCCGGATGATTCCATATTCTTAGTGCGTCTTTGGCACAAGAATTAATTTTGAAGGGCCTTCGCCAATGGGTGGACCTGCTGAAATATTGTTAGTCCAAGGGACGCCTCTGCAATCGTCAGACCAATCTGTCAAGACAATTCGACCCCTGATGATCGCACTACCACCCGAGACTAACAAACAGCTTATCGGCTCTCACGATCCCAGAGCTTCCCGGAGAATGGATGGAATGCAATTCTCTGAGGGACCAAAGTTGGCTGATGGCTTTACATCAACGTTTCCCAAATTACGTGCGCACGGGGCATCAAGAGGTTCGTGGCTCCGGCGTTGGTTTTAGCTGCAAGAGCTCCTCAAAGAGGATCGTGGTAAAACCGCGATAAGATTGATGCGAGATTGTGCAATGATCACAAAATCCTTTCACCGAAAAGTATGCTGTAATACGCACGCACCGTCCGATGACTTGACACCAGGTTCTCGTCTAATGCAAACAGGGTGAGAGTGAAGGAGACCACCCATTTCTTAATGAGGCTTTTGTCTTTTTTATCTTATACTTTTTTCCCAATACTTCATTAAGTACTGAAGATGTGAAGCACATTTTATCGCCCATTAGGTTTTGCTTCCATGATATATTAGACATATTTACATGATGGTACTGAGTGCATAGAACAACAATTCTTATTACACGAATAAAACATAATTCCAATAAAATTCGATTAAAAACACCATGCTGTTTTTTTCTTTTTATTAATGTTTCAATTTTTAACTTTCCTTTTTTATGTAATTAATAGGAGAGGAAGTCATCTATTATTTTGAGTATCGTTGTGTTATGCATGAGACTAAAGAAATAAGTTAATATATAAGTAAAAAAAATCTTCTTGACACTCCCATTAGTAAGCACATTTGAAAATCCATTCATTAATCATGCAACCCATATCTAATCAGACAGCCATCTTATAAAATAAGAAAACAACATAAAAAAACATGAAAATTGTTTTGATACTCACCGTCATCTTTAATCCTGAAACCACGTCTCATGTTTGCAAATTTGGTCACGAATTCATCAAATCTTAGATTTAGGATTCTCGTTATTATATTCTCTACTTTGGACTCTTAATTGTCTTTTCATTTTCGGATTTTTAAACTGAAATGTAGTCGTTTAGTAACGACGTCAAAGAAAACTATTAACAGGTTAATTTCATAAATAAAAAAAAAGAAAGAAAAACTATATCTAAGCCTAAAATACATTGAGAATAACAAAAAATGTAAATGGTTACAACAATTACGTAAAACCGAGACGAGAAGTCTGGTGCGACTTGTTGTTTCTATCTAGGAGGGGGTTCTATTATCCCACATACAAACCCAGGGTATTACAGCTAGTCGCCACCCAGGATCATATAATGATGGTGATTAACATATCATCGCATTTTCCCGTAGGAAGAAGGGAAATTAGCTTAAACCTCTCCCTCCCTCTCTTTTTGAAACCGGATCTGCATGAAGTAGATTTCCCTATCGCCGCCATATTAGATGAAATTACTTTTTTTATTTAGGCGGCAAACGTGATGCGTGGGGGAGTTGAGACAGCCGCCGGACATCGTCAGGACGCCATTGCTAAAAGGAAGGGGGGAGTAATGGAGGAAGTGAGGGTGGGGCATGGGTAAATTGACATCAGTAGGTTCCCTCCTTCGATTCGGTTTTAACCCCCTCCCATCTTTTAATAGCCCACCCTTTCAAACCAAGGGAAGAAAGGGTTTTACAAGCGAGACAGTTCCCCTTTAATAAGTTTATTTTTTCTTCCTCTTTAGGGAAACTAACAGTTTTATTTTGACACTGTAATATACTGCTTTCATTTAACCCTCTTCGATAGAGGGGTTTTGTCATTTGTCGCGTTGTTTACACTCCGTCCTTCCTTTCGTTCGCCATGGTTCTGCTTCGGCTGCTCTCTTCATTTGCATGTGACCAGCCTCCCGAAACACGTGATGGTGGCTCTCTGACAATGTGATTGGTGCGCTAGCGAGGAAAATGGATGGCCCGGATTTCCAGGAACTGCCTGCTCACTTGCCGGCAATGACTGCCTAACGCTCAAAGATCTCCAGTGATTAAGGGCTTAAGGCAGCGGCCTCGGCTCCGACGAACAGTTTAATGTTATCGATTTTTCGCGAAGTTAGAGAACTTTTGGGGTCTTAAGCAAACAATTTAAATGCAGATGCCGAAGCAAGAAAGGCCGACAGACCGTTCCATTTCTTCGGATAATTTCAAGCTTAAAAAAATCTGTCTTTTTTTTCTCGCACTTTCTTTTGCCAACACAAAAGTTCGCCAATGAGTAACTTTTCTCTAAAAATAAATCTGGATTTAAGAAAATTATATATTTTTTCAAGTTAATAAACTACGATATTAATCTAAAACTTTTCCTTTTAAACAAGAAACTTTCTAATGCAAGAATTGAATCAAAATTCTGCTTTAAATCACCACATTGTCCACTCTATTATCCACTTAAAATTCAACAGCTAAACATTAATTTCCAAATGTGAGCTATTTATATTTATTTTTTTAAAAATTCAGCATAGACTACATTTATTACAACGTTGATGTAACTGCAGCTATAAAAGAAACATATCTTTTTCTTTGATATCCGAAGCAGCATTGGTTAGATTATCCATTTAGCCGGTTCGTCCTCTTCTATAATAATAGTTATGTATTCCAAGCATTTTCAATCTTGATGTCCAGATTGATGATTACATTTAAATCTCCATCTTACCCACGCTTGGATTCTCCCCTGGAATATCCGCAAGGGCCTCATCTTTAATACAAAGACGTTTGGCAAACGAAGAGTCCCTGCACTGAAACATATATGCAAATTTAATGATACTCTTCTGTTTTCATTCAAGTAGAAGTCACGTACCCGTTCCATATTATTGCGAGGCATTTTACTACCTTTACGAAGAATAACGGACTGAAATTACATTTTCTCTTCTATTATAAATTCACCGACTGTCTTTGTCGAATCGCTGATACTAAGATTCCATCTCGGAAAAACCTAACGTTAAGAACGTTTGGAAATCGTCTACGAGAAACTTTGGTAATTTATGTGTAGAACTGAGAGAAGACGAACAAGAAGTCTTAGAAAGTGCTGACTTCAGCAATTCAGTAAATTTCATTGGGATCCAAACGTAAAGCCCGGATTTAAAAGTTCTCTGGCTGCTTCTGATACCTAGCAATATTTTCGCTAGCTAAAGATGAAATCTTAGAGAAATAGTTATTAACTTAAATAAAGATGTCTTCATGTAAATAAGATGCTGATTTATTTCAAATAAACAATCTGAAATCAGGGGAACGAAGAAAAAGCTGACAAGCTACAACAAGATTCGCTGATAAGACAACAGATAGGCCTAACTTGATTGTTCATAACTTTTTAAAACTTTTTGAAACCTCTAATGTTCACGTCAAAAACAACAAAAGTACATAACACATTTATATACTCATGTGGAATTTAAAGAATTTAAAGACTAATCTGAGGTAGAAACTTTTAATTTATGTTCAAATTTTCTCTTATAATAATTTTAAAAATAAAATCTTTAAAGGGCTATAGAACAACTGCTCTACTCTTTTTATTAAAATTTTCAAATTTTTTTAAATTTGTATTATTAAATGAAAAATTCTTAATTTTTTTTTTTAAATTCCATTACATTCATATTTCTTTATATTAAAAATTTTATATTTTCATATTTAATATTAATATTTAAAAAAAGCTAAAAACAAGAAACCATGAAATAGCGACTTATTTAATATAATGCATTTAGACTATATTTTTGTTTTGTTTTGTTTCAAGATACTGTCGACATTAACGAATAACAATAAAGATAAAAATTAAATGGAAGTCCTTCAGACTGAAATCAAATCAACCATAAAATCTAGTCCAAATCTTTTAGGCGTAAAGATAGTCGAGTGAAAAATGTAGGCTACGCATTGTTAGCACTTTCACTATTTTCATTTGAATATGTTCACGTGTCTCTGAAAGAAAATTAACATTAAAACAATATTTGGATAAAGAAATTGTCAAAATACGCAGAATAGTTTTTTGTTCTTTTCTAAATTAAATTTTCTAAATGAAATTTTTTTCAAATCGTCCAGTTTTTCAGATCTTGAAATCGCAAATCATGAAGTAATTTTATGTTGTATTTCTTTAAGATTGTCTAAATAAATGTACAGCTTCTGAATCATGGGTTGACATCACTTAAAATTGTCTTTAATAAACAGTTTACTAAATAGTAAATGAAAAACATTTTTGAATGTTTTAACAAGTAAACAAACGCTAAGAAAACATCTTAAAATCTAATTTTTCAATTCCTAATTATTTTTTTGATTGTTAGAAATAGTAATATATCCATTAGCAAATTGAAGAAATAAAACACATTCATAAACACAAATCAATGTGTTGTAATATCAGAAGAAAAAAAAAATCTTTAATTCCAATTTATTTAGTGCAACAAACTCTTCAGGACCAGAGGTAGGTAGGGATACTAATAATGGTGACTGAAACCCCAATAAAGGTAGGAAAGCATTTTTAAAATCTTTTTTTTTTTAGCTTGAAGGAAGTTACAAACTTACAATTTTGTTAGGTAGAAAATCATTTCAGTTATTTTTAAAAATTCTGCAATTAATAGCAGACTGAAAAAATCGAGTTTTATATTGATAAATATACAGAATGAATTTTTAAAAAATATAATTCAATGCAATTCTAAGCAACAATTCGTTGTTACAGAACTGAAAAAAAAACTTTCAAAACACTTCTTTTCTATGTAATCATTAGTAATTTATTCATTTCCATTTACACTTAAAAGATATACCCTGCTAAAAAATTTTAAATGCAAAAAGTTTTAAGGGCAATCTGTACAGTTTCAAATCTTGTCCTGTACGGCACTGACGGGAATTTCGCTATAAAAATATATCTATAAAGCTTCGGGACATGTGTTATTTCAGTTCTAGTAGGTAAGATCCATTGGAACTGTCGTTATGCTGTCACGCTAGAAAAATAAATCGGGCGACTGAACATAAACCACCAGAGTTTTCTGCGGGCCTTTTTTTTTTTTTTTGCAGAATTCTACATTATGATCGTGGGACAAAGTCTTCGAAAAGAAAATACAACATACATTTGTAACGGATAAGATTCTTCCATCTTTCTGAGAATGCTAATGTTTTCAGACAGAATTTGTAGCCACGTCGACTGTTATTGCCGCGTTGTAGTCGCGGCGGGTAACCCCGCAATGCAGTCGATGGAATTGGCAGCCGCCTCGGCAGTAGACTAGTCCCTTGCCTCTAATCCGGGTCGCACATTCAAAGCCGAAGCAGGCGAAGCAAATCTACTTCGCTAGCGAACTAAACGCGGCCTGGGAGTATTATTAATAGTGTAAAGTTCAACTGCAATTCGGGGTTTCCAGTATTGACAAAATATATATAAACAAGAACTACAAAAATTAACTCATTTATTTAAATAATATTTTATTTAGTTCAATGTATGTTCTACTGGTTTCACTTTTTTTTCTATAACAATAATAATAGCCTATAGTTTTCTTTTAGAAATTTTTAAATAGTATAAGTATAACCGTGCTTATAAATTACTATTACATTTTTAGCAATGTTATTATTACCAATTTCCCAAATTATTTTTTCGTTAAATTAATTCTGTATTTGCTTAAAATGCGATCTGCAATGTTTTTAAAGAATATTCTATTTGTATAGAAGAAACACTCAGGAAATAAGTTAATAAAAAAGTGGAATTATGAAGTAGTTCATTTTATGATTTTAAAATGACGGATATTTCATAAATTTAACGCATAGCAATTGAAAGATTATATCATAGGAGTATTATTAAACAAGCTAAAAAAAAATGTTTCTTTTATATTTTGTGTATGATTATTTACCAATCAAAATGAAATTTCACATCGTAATTCACCAATTCTCTTCATCAAAATTAAATTAAAACTAATCAAGAAAATGGACGATCGAATATACTATGATTATTTCATTTTCCAATCCTATTTTCGTGAGTAATTATGTGAATATGATCAGGTAAGTCATTATGTAATTTTGTGTTGAACGAATTATCTCCTGAAACAATTCAATTTGATATCGATTTATAAAATACATTTGCTAGTGGAAAATAAAGCCAATGTATAGGCCATTATTTCAGCTATATTTATCTTGTATTTTTTTTTTCCTTTCAAAATGTTTATTGTAATGAAAATAAAAAAAGGTAAGTGCAGAAACATAAATTAATTATAAAAATGATGTTTTCTGTTGATGTCTCTTTTTCAATAATCTTTTTTGTAATTTTTTTTCTTAAGCTTTCAGAAAAAAAAAAGTCGAATCATTTATCTTTACCAGTGTAAAATAGCCTATCCCAAAATTTCCAATACAATTGAAAGAAAGGATAGAAATATTTGGTTCTGTATTTATAAGAATTTTTTACAGCCACTTTTCAAATTTGATCAACTTTCATCTTAAAGCATTGTTAGCTGTTATACTTTATGGTAGACTTAGTATTTATGTTATGAGTGTTTGCTATCTGTCGCTATTTATGATTAAATTTACAAGTATTCTATCTAATTAATCAATTCAGCTTATTTTGTGTTGCATGTGTTGGTATTTTTAAATGATTAGTAAATAACTATTTCGTTGTTGCATCTGATATTGCTTTATTTTTTTGTAAAAATGATTCAATAATTAGTGCAATTAAAAGGAAATCCGTATTGTACAAGATATTTGTCGTATTTAACTGTGCTAAAGTTTTTTGAGTTTGAAAAACATGTTTTTCCCTTCAAAGAACTTGTAAGTTTAATATTGATTATTATTGTAATTGGTTTGTTATTCCACCGTCTATGTCAAAGCCAACAATAATATTGCTTTGAGATGAAGTCTGTACCAACCCTATACTTTAGGAAATAGCAATTTAACTAGCAAAGCAAAATTGAATAGTTTTAGCTGCTACTAAAACCTAAATTAAAAGATGCAATATACATGGATGAGCTTAGATCTAGCCTAGATAAGTACACCAAGGCTCAACACTCCCACTTTAATTATACGAATATGTGTTTTTCTTTGGATAGCAATCAAAATAGATTACTTAGTGCTTTCAACAATGTTATTAACAGCTAATATCAAGTATTTGTAGAATGTAGTTGTGAAATTATTTTATTTCATTGTGTGTTTGTTTTTATCTAAATCAAATTTCAATTTAAACCAAATCATCAATATACATTGTTTTTCGATGCAGACTTATAATTTTATAGACTTTTTAGAAATTATAACACTAACAGAAATTTTTTAAAGAGAGCTAAAAAAAAAGAACTGGAAGGTACTGAAGGTTAAGCAGATAAAAATAATCTATTACTATTGTATTATTACCTCTATATTGTTTTTTTGAAGGCATCATAATATTTGGCATTTTTAACAATGTTATTAAAGATGTTCTTTACAATTTTCCATAGGATTAATTTTTAATTGTAATAAAAGTTTCTTTTATTTTTTTTATCGAAACTACTTCAATTTACGGCAAATGATTAATTTTTTCCCCCATTTCTTATTCTATTTTTAATTGATGTTTTTGAAATGACAATTATTTATCAATATTTGTTATTCCCAAAGTGGAAATAAAATATAAAAAGTTTGAGGTAAATTTTAATAATTTTTCTTCTCTGAAGTCAAAAATATGCATAAAACATAAATCTGAAGTTGGCATTTCTTAATAAATGCAAATTAGTCTATTATTGGGGTATTTACTTTTCTGAGCAAAGGTTTCACTTAAATATTTACTAAATTTTTAATAATCGTGTTATTTATATCTAAAGATACATTTTTAACTTTGGATACGCCAATTTTATAAATACCGTTATAAATGACTATTATTACAACGGTTGCAGTTAAAGAGTTTTCCGTGTTCCAAGTCACTGTTTAGTTTGGTGGTTTCAATAAATAATGTCGAAACTGGAAGAAACGTCTCTAAATTTAGCGAGGGAACATAACAACAGTCATTGTCGTTATTGTTTATTTCATAATTTAGCAGTGGAAATCTCATAACTGTTTGGCAATGATTCAAGTTTTAAAAAAATACAAAGACGCCATTAGCGTCACCGACTGAGAAATCGCAAGGTATACGACCAAGACTCAATATAAGAAGTCAACATTAATCACTCGAAGTAATATTCCCCCAAGTACCTGGCCGCTGCTGTTCGCGTTCTGTTCCTAATAACCTGCGAGTATAATTATACTGACGGCGTAATGAAATGCGAATTATCCTTCACTACCAAATTGCAGAAGACGACATGATTCTTGATACATGTGTCTAGTTTTAATAATGAGGCGATTGCAAGAACCTGCTCAAGAAAAGGACCTACTTACGTACCATCCGGTGCCGAATGATCAACTTCGTTAATTTCGAAGTTTACCTTAACCAGTAAAATTACTTGAATCATTATTTCCTCCAAGAATGGTGTTGTACATTCGCGTCGAATGCGCGCAGCAACTTTTGAAGGTATCGTAAAGTTTTTAAGTGTTTTCATCTTTCTACAGGAGAGGAAATAATCAGGCTTAACGATCTTTTAAATGAAGTCGGTTGGCGAGAGAAAATTCTCGGTCTCCAATATTTAATCAGTTTTGGCCGTGTATAAGCGGAATTAAACTGTGCATTCACTGAGGCTAGTTTTTTTAAATTTGCTTTATATTTTCCGCCGGCTGATAATAAATTATCAATAATATGGAAAACTTTTAATTTCTCTTTCTAGTTCGTTAATAAAACAAAAATATAAAACCGTGATTATCATCTTCCCAACTGCAAAACCGGATACAAGGAAGATCAACTGTAATCTTTTGACTTCTGAGTAACATGAAGATCAATAAGAATGCGATGATCAACATAGTTATACATATAGGAAAATAATGAAGACATTAAAATTGTTTCACATCAATTAAACTTTTCGAAATGTAGTTAATAAATGTTTTATTATTTAGCTGCATTTAGTCTGTTTGTTTTGTTTTTTTTTAACATCTCACAATCGAAATGGATTACAACATTATTGTATTCTGTATTTTTTTTTGCTATTATTTCTGTTCTACTGTTATGTATCATAAATTGATATCAATCGAAGATATTAATTTACTGGTCACGTTTAAGAAGAAACTGTCATACTTAACATTCAAGTTAAGTTTATAAAGTTGTTTTTTTATTTTATTCTCTTGGATGTATTTGTTTCGGATTCTTATCCTATTATTTAGATTGGCCTGAAGTTGACAACAGACATATTATATATTTTGCTGAATTATTGGTAACCCTTAGGAGCTACAACCTTTTTTTAAAGAAAAAGGACACTTACCTGCTATCTTCTTCTGTCGTTGATTTCACAGCAGCTGAAACTTACCTTAAGACCAAGTAGATTCCTATTTTAGTTAAGGGCACTGTTGTGATGCATATCAGAAAAATTCCTTTGACTTTAACAATCATAGTAGAATTACTCTTTCTTCTTAATATTATAAAATATGATTCATATTTCTTTCCCTCTCAATTCCCTTTCCCTTACACGTTTTTAAATTTGATTCCTACACATTTTCAACAATTGGAAAAATTCTTAATTTAAAAAAAAAAAAAAAGTACCAGATAGCTGATTATTTCGACAAAAACAAGACCTTCATGTGAACTCAAGAACTATCAAAAGCAATCGCCAACAATTGAAAATTAGGCGAAGTTCTTCTGGATTCATACAAACTAAAACTTAACTTTTGATTAAGATACTTTAGATTGTTGTGGTGCTTAACTATCTTTCCTAAAAACAGAATTTTAATAGCACTGTAGAAAGGAGTATTAGTGAACATTGAGGTCATGCATTTCATTCATTTCTAAAGTTGTTGTTTTTTGGCCTGCTACCATGAGATCCATCATCAACTAATGCCCTTAACCTATATCAGTTCATTAAAATGCTATTGAGAACAACAGGGAATTAATAAATAATAATAATAATAATAATAATAATAATAATAATAATAATAATAGCTTCGATTCGTTTTTTCCTTTTTAAGAAAACTAAGGAAAAAAATAATGAACTCATTTAATCTTTATTAATTTTGAATATATATTTTATTTGTTAAAATTATGTTTTGAAAATCAATGCTTTATTTTTAAATTAATAAATAATCACTGATCACTGTTATTCTCAAAGCCTGAAACATTCTTTATATATCATATAAGACGTATCTCCAATCAAAGACTAAGCCTAACTTAACTAAAATTCTGCGAATTCTATATTCATGTTCGTTTATGAATTAACAAGAAACAGTTTCGAAACAACTTTCTTAATTTCTATAAAGTTATTCAAAAATAAAATATTTAAAAAAAAATTTGGGAATAAAATTGCATGTCCTGATTTTAAATTGGAAGGACTGGTAAGCAAAAATAGTTGGGAGATATATGAAATTTTAATAATCTACAATAAACAAACTTCATTATTCAACTATCCTACACGTTTTCCAGGAGGGTTTTCACTTTTTCAGTAACAGTGATGCGTATAAGCAGGCCTAATTCAATAATTAATAATAAAGGTTCATCAATTTTCATGAATTACATGATAATTTATTTAATTTTTTAAATTTCCTTTGAATATTTGATTAATAAAACAAGATCATCAGTTTCACATAAAAAATTTTTTTATCTATAACGTCAATGTTTCGTAATTGAAGTTAATAGATCAGAAATAGGTAAATAAAATAAAATAAAATACGGAATTACAGAAGTAGTAAACGGTAATAAATCAAATTTAAACAATTTTCACATAAACTGTGATAATAAAAAAAAAAACAGTCAAATTGTGATTCGTAAAAGTTAAGGTAAAAATTTGTTTCAAACTCTTTTAGGCCTAATCTAGAATGAAGTTTTATTCTAGCGTTGAAGGATATAAATTTTCAATTCAGAATTTTTTCCTTAAAAATAGTTAATTTCAATAACAAACTCATCGAATTCAAGTAAGCAAACGATTAACAAATTCATTTATTTGTAATGCACAGTAAAGTTTTCAAGTATCAATTTCTTTTCTGTAAAACTAATTGAATAAAAAGATTCGTATCTCCTTTTTAAATTCAAAAATTCGCTCAGCCCTTTCCGTTAATGTGAATCATTAAAGCATTAACACACCTACTGGATATTAGCATATCATGAGGAAAATTTTGACCGGCAAATTCAAAATTACACCGGGTGGTTGCTTACGTCGTTCACATGGTTAGAATACTTTTTTTCCTTTTGCCCACCCATCACCATCTGTACCGGGAATGTTTCTAAAGCGTTTCGTTATGGTGGCATTGTATTTTGGTTGGCTGTCATAGAAGACGACCGCTTGCGTTCAACGTGGGTGGAATCGGACCGAGTTTTCACAGGCAGTCGGGCGAAAATTAGTGTTTCAAATAACGAAAATGGGAGGTCTTACCTTGGCGGGCGTCGCGAGGCAGTCGGGAGGCGCCATCTTGTCAGAGAGAGGCCATCATACTTTTCGCCTGTGACGTTACAAATCTGAAAATGAAAGTATGCATCGAATGAATGCCCGTCTCCACCTACGAAAAACAATAAAAGCGTTTATTTATTCTTTGGATCCCGGCAGCCGACTATGCGGATCGGCTTTTGTGAGAGTGGGTTTTATTATCAAGGAGTTAAGGAAAATAAAGAGATTACAACGACGATCACTTAGTAAGAGTTCACAATGCTGAATGGGCCAACGGAGAGTATCCCATCAAAACAAACCACTGCGCACGTTCCCGGCAAATCACATGCTTAACCTTTTAAATGCTGCCTTTATCCGAGGGTAAGCCTTACATCGTCTTCATCTCCTGAACCAACAAAACTCATGATCTTGTACATGCAGCTTTATACTCTTCGCTCATCGTAAAGCAGAAAATTACGTTAATAATAAATCGCTGTAAGACTGAATTATCTATATGGGATAGAGTTTAGTGCCCCCACTGGTCTCCTAAGGGAATGTGTTGCATCCGGATCATCAAAAATATTCTCTCAATCGTCCTCGTTCAATGATATCCAGTTGAAATCTTATAAACTTTCAGGAAATCAGTCAAACATTGCTAACATTTATAAATCTTTGATAATACTCTTATTGAACAAAATTCATTAACTTTTAGAAAAAATTTACACATTTTCAAAATTATTTAAAGCACTCGAAATTACAAGACTTCTAAGAAATGAGCAATGTTTAAGAAAAGTTTTCAAAGAAACCCGTATATAATAACATTGAGCTTTATAAAAGAAATTTAATATAAAATTATCAATACTTTGTAATTAAAAAGTTTAAATGATCAAATTATTATGGGATAACTTAACCACTTCCATTTAATCCATTTTTTTTTCGTATTTTAAGGAAAGAATTATTTCCTTTTGCCCTTCCCAATCCGACCTATATATTACAGAGGATCAGCTGACTTCCAAAACTAATTGTAAGTGAGGGAATAAAACATAGGAAACCGGGTGGGTCTAAAGTAGAGAATAGGAAATTAAATTCGATCACTCAACATAAATGAAAAGCAATAAATTATTTTCTTTAACAGCAATAGCAAAAGCTTACTCACATGGAACCGAACTGCTGAATTGGCAACTTACGAAGAAGAGCACCGTAATCTTTCAAAAGATGCCCAGTAGACAACTGCTAAAGCTCAACTGATTAAAGAGAATTAGATTCTTGCTTCCACCGCCGAAAAGCTATTAAAGTGGCCAAGGAGGAAATAACCAATGAGGGTGAACTTTGTTGAATAATTTTTTTTCCAGTTTAAAAGCATATTCAGCAGTTAATTTTTTGTTTTATGGGTTATCCAGAAGCACTTGTCTGGAACTGTCATAACTATCTTTTATTCTTTTATGAACGAAGTTTATTATCAATAAAATCTGGAAATTGTAGTTCTTATTAGAATTTAGTAGTAAACCCACTGAAAATAAGCAAACAAAAGTGGACAAAACTACATCAATGCTGATGATTACAGAAATTACTGTCCTTATTTTCTCTCTTCCTTTTGCCCTGCAATAAAAAATAAAATACTGGACTTAATACCTTGCGTTAATTATCAAGCTATAAAAAAAAATGTACATCTGAGTAATCTTCTCATCTCCGGTGATTTTTCTTTAGGTTTGCAACAGATTGGCTATATATAATACGCATTATAGGGTCAGTATTTCTTCTTCTTTTTTTTTTTTTTTCTCTATGAAGAAAAGCTCGTTCTTCGGAGTCAATATCTCTCCCGTTCGCTCCGCCTCCTGTCAAGAGAACGAACAGATTCAAACCGATGTCAGCTACTAACAACAACGTGGGGAAGAACCCAACAGACAAGAATCGGGTGTTATTTAATTATCATAATACCTCGGGTAGCTTCCTTTTCAGTTTGGGGACTTTCTTTTCTTTTTTTTTAACCAAAGATGATCTCTTGTATTCCCTGCTTTCGAATGGGATTCGTTCTGTCATTCGCGGACAATTTCAACAGGTTTCAGAAGGAGGGACGGTAGATGAAAAGGTCTCACTGAATTAACAGCTGCAATAGATAAGAACGGCCACTGCATGGTAAAAATATGACATATTTTGAGTCAACTGCTAACGTGAGGATGTGTACTGTCGAAGCAGGGCTTCGTTTGCACAGGTAAATATAAATGTAACTAGTAAGATACTGATTTTAAACGTATCTTTTTTTGTGTGTATGTAAACTACAACTATATTCTGATACCTTATAACTTTTTCAATCCATTTTATACAGAAACTATTAAGTTTCTGCAATTAATTATATACAGTCATTGGAATCACCATCAGTGGCTTGTTCTTTGGAATCAAGTAAATTTTAAGATATAATTAAAAGCAGAGTAGAACAACGATTTCTCTTTCAATGTATTCAAGTTTTATTAAAGATATTGCAGAGTACTACCTAATCTTTAAAACTTGAAAGTGGAAACGATAAAAAAAAACTTTTTTTGAGAAATCATTACAGCCAATATTATTTTTTTTTTCAAGAAAAGCCATTTAAAAGCTGTACATGAGTTGAATACATTAATTTTAAAGAAGACAAATTATAGTAGCGTCATACTGTTAAGAGTATTGATATTTTTATTCCTTGTTCATTCTAATTAAAGGAACAAATAAGGCAATATTTGATATTTAAAGAAATGGAGCCTAATTTATCCAAATGGAATGCCTGAATCTGAAAGAAGAAAAGCAAATTACACGAGCTTTGCAAATTGCATCGTAACATCGGCTGACGCTATTCTGTTTTCAAGATTGAAAAGATCTCCAAAAATATAGTGGAGCAATTAGCCGTTGTTTGAATGCGGCGCTGAAATTGCATTCCTTCATAAGTCTCAAGTTTTAATACGAATTTTTCTCTTAAAACTCCTGAAAGAAAATTTGATTTCCTCTTTATAGCTCGCTGAAAGAAGCTTAACAAAAACAAAAAAAAAGAAGAAAGGTGGGGGAGGGGGAGGAAGAAGCAAAGAGAGAGAGAGAACTGCAATCTGATGCAAATAACTTGGAAGGAATTTCACTGCAGAACTAAAAAGTGCAACTTGTGCTGCATTAAAGTTTCCAAGCCTACTTCTGCAGCTTTCTTTTTTTTTTTCCTTAATGTAAAGTAAGGAGGCTAAATTATCCATCTCTCCGAATTTATATTCCAGCTGCGACTCTTCAGGAAAAACAGTATGAAACCTGTTCCCGCTGTTAACCGCTCGCCTGTTAGAGGCGAACACGTGCAAAGCGTTAGTGAAAGTTATATCATTTCCCCCACCCAACCCACTCCTTTTCTCATCCGCCTACGCAATTCCCTCAATTTACTTTCCACCGGAGGCAGCGGTTTTGCATTTCCCCGTCAGCATCTCTATTTGCATGCGTGCTACTAATCGCTCACCTTACCTTGCAACACGTGTTGCGGCGGGACGACCACATCTCTTCAACACATGACTTACCCATACACACACACACACCCTCGACCAATCTCGTTCATCGCCGATTCGGTAGAGAAATCCCTTAATTCCGGCTTCTCGATCGATGCGAACGGGAAGCACCTCGGGAGGCCGTATAGCAGAGGTGAGGTCCGAAGAAAGAAGGATAAAAAAAGAAAGAAACCATTCCTCGAGGAGGAGAAGATCTCCATCATTTCCGCGGTGGAAAAGATAAGACACACCGAGTGCTCGACCCACCGGTGGCTATGAGTCGTTTCATCCTGTGGGTTCCAAAGAAAAAGCGATAAAACTAAAACCCCGAAATTGCTGCATTATTTTTAGGCTCTAGGTATCTTGGAGGGCTCGTAATTAAATCTCCTGTCCGTTTATGTCGTCCCAGCCCCGAAATGATAACTCGATGCAAAATACAGAGCAACGCTCCAAATTTCGAATATGAACGAACAAGGAAGGAAGACGACTCATTGGTGGAATTAAAATGGAACCTATCATTGCCGAACAGTCCGAAATATTATTCATTTTAACACACTTGCATATAAAATGCATGTTGTGCACTCCGATTCTCATACAAAACAAGACATTCTGGGTGTTTTATTTCCTCTCTCTCCACAAACTTTATCTTCTCCGGGAAATGAGAGAGACACTTAAACGCGGCGCAAGATTACTATGGCGCCAATTCGGCGATGAAGCTTCTTTGAAATTTCTATTAATCTTTTCTTGAATTTTCGTGTTTTTCTCGTCTCGTTTCGAAATATCTAATTCCGAAAGGGAAAAAAAAATAAATAAAAAGAAATGAAAAATTCAAATCAACGCTACAACTTCGAAAACAGAAAGAATTTAATATTTTTTATAACTTTAAAAATTTATTTTCAGAAATAATATTTTCTTTACTTCTTTCTCAAAACCCCTAGTTATATAATACAGGTATCTAAAAACAAATGACACAGATAAGAAAAAAAAAAAAAAGAAAAAAAGTTAGTTTATTTAAAGTCGAATATTACGATTTACTTCAAAATCAGGAAATTCTTTTCGATATAATTAACTTGGAAATTTTCTTTTAATTTTTAAAGTAACATTTGAAAGGACAACTGAACAATGACGTATTCCAAAGCAATTGTTTTCCTTTAAAGACTTTTTAAAGCCATTTTTTTTTTTAATTTGACTTTGATTTTGAGAATTGGACAGTTAATAATCGTTGATTATAATTTTTAACCAATGATTATTAATTAAAAGATTGAATTTCTTAATATCTTTAAAAAGTTCTATCTTCCACAATATTATTTTTTCTTGGCAATTTCACTGCTGGAACATTCAATTTTTCTTCTGACTGTTTCTGTTACATAAAGATTTACATCTTAATTTTTATTACTAACATGAATTGAAAAATATTTAAGAACTAACTTAAGATATTCGGAAAACTAAGTAATTTAATTAGAATTTTGCTCATTTTTTAACATGCTACAATTGAACAGGAATTTCAAAAGGACGGTGTAAAATATTTTGTAATTTGTGAAATTCTAGGCTCCAAGTGTTATTATTTCCCTTTCAAGTTCCTATTGATTTCATAATTTACAATTTCCCTATTGTGTTTACCAATAAATTTCGCTTAAAATTTTTACATTCATCGAGAGTTGCAAGGCGGCTCCTAATAAAATGCCTTTAGTGTCCTCATCATGGTACAACATGTGTGACTTGGATCTTCCGCCTACAAAAGCAATCCTCGTGTTTATTGGTTCCCGGAGCCATTTGTGGACGAAGAATGACTGAACAGCATCATAACCGCCAAAACAAACTTTGAAATTGGAAATTCTGAAATACCAATATTTCACTGCTTTCTGGTAAAATAGGTAGTATCCGCTACTAGTAAAAAAAAACTGTTATTAAATTAAAGTAATTAAAAGTCATCATCAGCCGGAAACGCCGACCTATTAAAGCGATGGAAGGTAATATTGTTGAAATATAAAATGTAGCAAATAGTATTAATTAACAATATAGTTCAAATGTTTCAAATTTCCACAGGCAACCTTCCAGTTACTCGGCGAATTGAAGTTACTTTACCACCTCTTTGGTTTCACAAAAGCAATTGGTATTTATGAAGATACCATTGGAAGATTAATATTGGAATTTAACTACGGTATACATAAGTTAAAAAATCAGTAAATTTATATCGTAACTAATGGACAGCATCAAAACTTATAAATTTAATCCATAGAAGCATAATAAGGATTGCTGTAGTATAAACTTAAAGCAAACGCCTTTGAATCGTAGCTTTAAACTTCAGCTAAAAAGTTAAAATTAAATGAAATTTCCTCAAATAATTCCCTAAATCAAATAAAGCTAAGAATTAGAAAAGAATGCTATTCCTAATTCCAGTTTTACACTTAATTTATTTACTTATTGGATCATATATTTTAGGATTAAATGATAAATAACTATGTATGGGCTATTATTTTGAATGATTAGATTAGCATGGAAACTTCTTCTGATTTATTATTTTTGAAATCAAATAATGTGCTTTTGTTTATAAAATAGCTGCTATTGCTCCTTTATGCAGTTACATATTAAAATAAAAAAGGATAATCTATTTTCACAGGAATTTTTATCTTTATTTGTTAAATTTGGAAAATTGTTACAAATATAAAACTGTTAATGTACCAATTTTTTCACGGTAGTCTAGGTAAAACGAAAATGACGGTTTTAGTAATAATGAGAAAAACTGGGAAAAATTCATGTAATAACTACTTGTCTGGCCTCTTGTATATAGAACTTTTATTTATAAACTTAAAGAGCGTCAAGTTCAACGGAACCTGTCATTCATTAAAATAAGCATAAATCATTTTTAATAGCTTGATAAATAACTAAGTAATTTGGTTACTACAAAAAATCGTTATCTGTACTAAACGGTAAATCAGGTTATGGAGTCATGTCTTCTTCAGCATCTGGAACTATCGATATTACATTAACCTACAGGTCTTAGCGTTATTAATTTTGTAATTAGTCACCACATATTAATGTAACTATTAATGTTAAGAAAATAAAGTGGTAATGAGAGAGACAGGTTGAGATAAGCGAAAGCAACAAGTGAGTCAGAAGGACAATTACACGGACGGAACGGAAGGGATGGAGAGCAGGAGGAGAAAAACGAGAAGATGAAATCAGGAAATGGACGCCAGAAACCCTGCTGGTAAAAGAGGATGCGCAACACAACTCGACTAGTGGAAGCTTTCGACCAGCAATGATCTATAGAGAAAGAGAGAGAGAAAGAAAGAAAGAAGTCTCTTTCATTGGATCAAAAAAAACAATCTCAGATATTGTGTGAATTGATTTTCAAACCCACATCTCTTTTGGTTTTGAAAATTTTAGTTTCAGTTATTTTCTCTTGATAATTACTAAAAGTAATGTTTAAAAAAGTTGTGTCTGTTATTCCCTGAATTTTTAAGTTTCAACTTGCGTTTTGATACTCTTGTTTAAAAAATATTTTCAAATCGATTCTTGACTTTTGTACAAACATTCGTCGGTACTTACGAACTATCGGGAACCATTTTTTATAATCGATTTCTGGTGTGTATTTTAAATGATTAACCCCTCCAAATGTATAATAAAAATTGACATTTACATTACCTGATATCATTTTGAAAAAAAAAAAAAAAAGAACATTTTCCTTTTACTTAACACTAGGTTAGGTGACTTGAGGTGGGATCCTTTCCAGGATGTTTCGTTTGAAATACGACGGAAAAAAAAATACTTTCCATTTCGAAATAACCAGCGGTATCATAAATAACGGCAACAATAAGTTGTTTTAAAACAAAAATTCAGAAAAGAAATGAAAAGAAAACACCAGAAATCGATTATAAAAAATGGGTCCCTATAGTATAAGAACCCATTCATCATTTCTAAGCTATCAAGTCTTCATCAGATAGACATGAATATATATATTCAGCAATTTTAATATGCTATTAATGAATTGATACGGTAGAGACTCCTGCGATCACCACTCGAACGGAACAAAGTTGACGTCGGAGGGCCAGTCAGACGCTCTAACTATTACAATATCTGGATGTAATTATGTTATTGACTTTTCTTTTAACTGTTCATAATATGAAATGTTGTTGGAAAATTAAATAAGTAAATTTCTTAGTTAGACAGAACATGAGTGAAGCCATAATTTGTGCCAACAGAACAGTGTTTTATTCGATCGATTGATTCTGTCGGTTCTGCTGTTTTTGTAATACAGATGTCTATGAATTTTTATCGGGAACTCGAATAGTAGTCAATAAGATGAGGAAAAATTCCATTTTGCTGCTGAGTAATAATTCAGAAGTAAATGGGACTTAGATATAAGATATAGTGTTGGTCAAACAAAATAAGCGATTTTTATGAAATGTGCAATATTATATCTACTCAAAAATTTCTGATGGGGAAGATATAATCTGGATCGCAGTGCTACTAATCTTAAGTATTCATAAACCTATTTAGCAAAATTCATAGTTTTAAGTACAAGCGTAAATACTGAAAAAATCCTATCATATAATTTGTATATAATAGATATTTTCATGGGAAAAAAAGCATTTTTCCCATGAAATATCTATTATGCATTATGAACAATTGTTCGTTCTCCGACAATTTGAATACGTATAGGCGCGTTCCAATCTGAAACAATTCAGAGATGTATATGTTTAAGGTTGTTTGCGTAGATAAGACTGCTATAACAGAGAATGACCTCGGAGATCATAAAGGGCCATGAGATGTGAGTTCCACCATCGATATTCTTCAACAGCTTTAATATTAGAGATTCTATAGTTAGAGGGTACAAGTAGACCTCTTCCAGACTTAGCTCATAGAAACAGAAGGGTATGTTGTAATCTATCACGGTTTCCACATGACTTTTTTTTTGTTCCTAATCTTTCAATAAGTTTTACTATTAAGTTAGATCACTTCTAGAATTTAAGTTAGTTACGACTGATAAAGTGTATTATAAGTAAATAAAAGAAATACATATCTTTAGTTTCATTAACTTGTTCCTATTAGGTTAATATAATATTGGTCTGTTTTAGTTTTTTACCTGTAGAAAATTTCTAGAACTTTTCAGACGAAATTAAGTCATCTTTGAAACAGCTGATCTTACTCTAAATATCACAAGAAATAAAGCTCTTATGTTTTTCAACATCTTGTACGCTAGCTAAATGCTTGAATATTTTTTTTTATCTTAGTTACAAAGTTTTGATTAATACTGTTTGCAACTCCATATTTTGGCTAAATGTTTTCTCCTTTTCTCCTTCTTTATTAATGCAGATATTAGTGAATTTGCACATCACATCAAGGAAATAGCTTTGTGATCTATAGCAACCAATTTAACATGCGGAACTACGAGTAATATTAACATCCCAATAAAAAAAACATACACGCAAATAAATAAGAATTATTGTGTTGAAAACTAAAACACACCAATACATTATTTTGTTGAATTTATATGTTTCTTGATATTGGAGGAATCCAGCTGATGATCGTTTGAAAACCAGAAACAGCTGTCCTGGATTCCCGGTATCCAAAATATTAAAAACAGTTCAGTGAATTCTTATTTATGTGGATGTATGTTTTTCATTGTGATTTTAAGCTTTGTGACCTTTTTTAATGATTGACTGTTGTATTAATATTCTTAAGTAAAACATTAAGTCAATGTTTCTTCATACTTTGAAAGAATCCAACCACATTTGAAGTTACTACACTAGTGCCAATCATCCTTCCTTCATATTGGAAGGCGAGAAGGTTCAACCTAAATCCGTTTCATGGAGCTTTTACAACGTTATCATCAATAATCGCGAACGATCATCTATATAAAAATCTAATAAAAGCTGGGTCGAAGACTTTGCCATATTAAATTAATCCACTGAATTAATTATTTACAATGGATTAACATTATTACTTTTATTTATATATAGATAGATCAGATCACTCTACTGAAAATTAAATTCGATATCAAAACATCAAAGCAATTCCTGGTAAATACCATTAGACATCAGAGGGAAAAAATAAAATTGGAAGAAAAAAATTTCATTCCATCTTGCTCCTTCTCTATAACGGAGAGAAACAACAACAGCAAATTTTATCAGCTTCCATCTGAACTTACTGTTGCCCTTAAGGAGATATATCGTCCCATTCTGCAGAGTCGTTCCAACCCGCTGTGTGTCTTTCTTGACGATCCGTTTGCTGATTCGGTAATCAGGCGAAACATCGAGAACTTTCTGTCGGAGTTCTCTATCCGCCCTCCGAGGGACTTTACGGCTGAAAGCCAAGTAAACAATAGTGATTAATCGATTCGATGGAGAATTGTCATTCGAGGCTCCCGTGTTCTTTTGCCCATCCTCCCACCCCTTTCAATCAGGACGGCCTCGGGGCTTAATCAAGAACAAAATTAAGGCGGATTAATTTGGGAAGGCAATGGACTTGAGCTAAATTACTTTTTCATTATTTACTTTGCAATTTCCTAGAGAATGTGCCACTCAAGAAACCCTGTTTCTGCGAAAAGCTAATTAACTCTCTCGAATCTCAGTTATGATATTTATCTTCTGAAATGTCTGTAATGTAAAGAAAATGATTTTCCCAAGATGAAAAATCCCTTTATTATGAAGCTAAAAAAAAAGAGGGAATACAATATTTTTTAAAAATTTCTCTTTTATTTTTTATTTTAATGAACTGATATGTTTTTAGAGATTAGAAATCGTTAAAAAATATTACAGATGTACATACTGCTTCTTATTCTTATTAGTTTAAGAAGATTGATTTTTAGCTGAATATTTAAATTTTAGATATTCTTTAGTTTCAATTCTATCTATCCATTCCCACTGTAAGACAATATGAGGCAACTGATAGACTATATTCTCCTTATTAAGTTCTTAATAATAAAATAGAATGTTTCCAAATCTAAGAAAGGATTATAAAAGTTAGAGCTCCCTAACGACAAAATCAATTCCATTTCCATCCAAATCTTATGGATGTGTGTTATTTTATAACTTAAATATTTAATGCCAAGCAATATATGTCTTTCTTCATCGGACCTAACTTTATGAAGCATCATTTTATCATAATGTTGTATATACAGCATTACATTACTTTTAGCTATTAGGCCTATTTTATTCAATGTTACTTCGAATAAAACTTATTTGTTATAAAATATATTAACGTTATATAACTACATTACAAATTTCTATTATTTTTAAATAACATAATTATATATATTGAAAAGAATAGACTTTTTAACATTACAGTAATTAATTACTAATAACCTTTTTCGTTTTGTTATCTTCATATTAACTTTAGGCATGGCAAATTAGTATGTTCAAAATTGATTTTGTTATATTTAAAAAAAAAAGTTTAAAAGATAAAGACAACAAAATATTTGGTAAATCAAAAGGGAATTCAAAAAATAGTAGAAATTTAAAAATGAAAGAAAGGAAAGGAAAATTTTAGTCATAATCTATTATAAAAGCCTTAATAGGAAGAGAGGAAATGTGTTTTTTTCAACAGAAGTTATATTGTTCAGGAAAAAAATATGTTTTATAGGCGGAAGGAAAACAAATGCGAAGTGACAGATTACTGGATCATTTCAAAACAGGAGCCTGAGAATGAAAACACAGGTGTAAACAATAAAGTAAATTGAAAACAATATCATAACATCTCGACATAAAACTGAAATGCACTTCTTTATCGGTAGACAATCATCAAAACAAAGTTTATTTGCATTTAAAGTTGCTTTCAATTTAACTTGTAATGCTGTAATTGTGAAGTATTTATTAAAAATAACATTTTTCCGGCTCATATTTTCATTAAGGAAACAGGGGATTTCATGTTTTTTGGAATGCAAAAAGCACGACACCATTATTGTCATAAATATGAATAGATAGGATATAACGTTTCTTCAAACTTCTTTTCATCTATTTCGATGTTTGAAATTGAAATTACCAATAATGTCTCATTTAAATAATTTCTAAACTAATCTTTAATAGAAATTTCTGCAGATTTGTTACAGGATAGTCTTTCTTAAAAATTTTGCATTTTTTTTACTTTTTATACTTATTTATTATAGGCCTATATTAACTCCTAGACAAGCAGGATACTAAAAGGAACTTAATTCTATGATTTCTTACATAAATTAAGTGCAATTTAATTTGTAAAGTTTTCTACAGTGTAGAGTAACTTGCTTCCTGTCAAACTATTTGAATAGTCAGCAAATCCACTACAATAGCTGTTTCAGAGTTCTATTCAAATAATAAAAGTAGAATCAGATAAAATGAAGTGCACACTTTATTTCATATATTAATTCCCTGATTTTGTAACAATGAAGAAGAAATAACAAAATTTAAAAAAAGAAAAAGTTTTTGGAAGTTAGATTTTAATTTCATAGGGTACGTTTTTATAGATCACAAAAATGTTAAATTTAAATTTTTATTTTTATTCTGAAATTTATTATTGCGTATTTTATACACATAAAAAAATATGTATATACGTACTTTATTTTAATATATTCTCAATACATCATTAATGATATTATTCGTATTCACATTTTAAATTCATATTAAGATATTACATTATACAGTAATACCTTGAGATACGAATGCCTTAAACTGTTCGATATTTCCTGGCAAGAGGTTACCATGAGAATCCTGAACTCGGCTTGGGAAAAACTGTGACCCAGTGTTTGTGCTGAGCGTGACTTCGAGGGATTCGAACAGGTAACAGAACCACTTGCGAAGGAGGAGATTGTATCTCTTGGCCGTTCCATGGGGCTCGAGGTGGATGAGGCAGATGTTGTGGATCTGGTGCAGAAACATGCAGAAGAACTCACGACGGAGGAGCTAAAGAACTTACAAGAGATGACGCACTCAGAGGTGATACAGGAACTCAGCAGTGAGGAGGAGGTCGAAAAGGAGGAGGTGCTATCTTCACGTGAAATTCGTGATATCCTTGCTAAGTGGCAAGAAGTGTCCGATTTTGTAGAAAAGAGACACCCGGAGAAATTGTCTACAGGGAGAGCCAGTGCATTGTTCAATGATACGTGCCTTGCGCATTTTAGAAACATTCTAAAAAACAGACAGAAACAGATCTCTCTTGATCGTATCCTTTTGAAAAGACCACGTCTTTTTGGCGCTACACCCACTGCAAGTGCGGCCAAAAGGGCCAGACGTGAGAGTGGCAGTGATAGTGATTAGTATTAGTGTAAGTAAAAAAAATAGTACATTTAATAAAAAAATATAGTACATTTATAATATGCATATAATAAACATTTTATTTATCTTATATTAAATCTATAGTTGGTTGGTATTTAAAGCATATTAATTATTTTTTTGAGGTAAATTCGTATCACTGGAACAAATTAATTCTATTTCCATTAATTTCTATAGAAAAAATTGATTTGATATACGATTTTTTTGATATACAACGATCGTCATGGAACGAATTAAATTCGTATGTCGAGGTACCACTGTATTTTAATTTTTGGATTACTTAATTTTTTTTAATAATTCTGTGCTCCTTTTTTTTTTTTTAGCTTTGAAACTTTAGTTGCTATTTTTAATAATTCAAATATTAAATGTTTTAGTTAAAAATTGATCTTTCTTAAATATGGATTCCTTTTTTTCGTATAGGAATTTGAATTTATTATTTGACTTTGTTTTAAAACCCTTCTACAAAAATTAATTGTTTTAAACTTTCCAGTTTTTCTGTAGGAAAATTCCAAATATCAGAAACTTTTCTTTCTTGCAAAAAAAAAAAACCGATATAAAAATTAATTGCAAACACTGAAGTTAACTTATTACCTCATAGAGAAAACTACTTCCTGAAGATACGATTAAAATATTAAATTCTTTTTAGAACGAAAGGAAAGTAAGTTGAATAAAACTTATTGGAGACATTAGTAACTAGAATAGTAGTTGGAAATGTCTCCATATAATTTCTTGACGAATGCGGCATAGACTCAATCTACAATTCACTGAAAATTTGCAGCTGATATATTTGAGAATTACAGCTGAAATGCCAGAAAAATCTTTTATCTTCTCATTCTGGATCTTTAGAGAGCATATCTCAGTTAATACGCAGATATGCAGAGTTTATGGAATCCCATACAAATATGTCAAAGGAATCAGATTCGATAAATAATGATCTGTTGATGCTCCACGTCCAGAATAACTGTCAAAGAATCTACTACAAGCAAAGGCTAAATAGAATGATTCTGGAAAGCAAAGTTCTCATCACATTGTCATTGTTGCAGAAGATCTAACTTTAGCAATATATAGATTTAATGTATATTGAGGAAAGAAGAATTAATTTAATTAATTAATTCTTAATTTTGTTAATTCTTAATTCTTAATTCTTAATTCTTAATTAATTCTATTAATTTTGTTGCAATGAGACAAACAACGTTCATTAAAATAGAATGATTTATTTATTTAATTGTTTTTGAAATCTTTCACATTTTTCAGCCTTAATTTAACATTCTGCATGGCAAAGAATCGTTTTCATGACTAGTATCAAATTTTATAAATGATAACTTGCATCTTTATTTATCAGTAGAAGACGTTCTCAAAGGAAGATTTTTCTTACAATGCAGTTGGCAAAGTTAACTGAATGTTCTATATATATGTTCCTATAATGTTTTTAGAACTGTAAGTAATATGGGTGAACTAAGTAATGATTTTAATGAATATGATCAAAGTTACAGATAGGATTGTTTTTAATGACTTCTCTGCGAAGCACCTGTACTTCTTAGTTGTAGCTGCGATAAGCAACTCCCAGCATTGCAGAAGCGATGTTCTTAGTTTACATTGGTTCACAATAAGCAACTGACACCATATCTAAATCTAGTTCTCGGGGTTATGTAAAGATGTCACATAAAAAAAGTGAGATTGAACTGATATAGGATTTTTTTGAGATTTCTTTTTTGGTAATTCTATCATAATCAGAAGATATTACGTTCTCAGGCAGGACGGTATTTCGTCAATATTCTGTATGTATGTATGTGATTTTTTTGAGAGGTTAGTTTTTATTTATACCAAATTATTTCTGAAATAAATACGTCGTTTGTTTAATCATCCTAAAATAATAAGAGAAAGTAAGTATATATGCTTAGCATCTAATCATGGTTTTGTTCCATAACAGTTATATTTTCAAATAATTTGAATGTATGTGGAGCAAGAAGACTTTGTGTTCGGTATACCACGCTTTGTTTCATTCCGATCGTTGCTGTTGTCTTCAGCCAGGGTAGATTTGACGTAATCCATGCTATTTGGGGTGAGATGGTTCACTTTTTATTTGTAATAATTACGATTAGAGTATAATTGTAGCATTTATATGTAGTCTAAACAAAATCAACTGCACTACTTATTTGCTTCAGCAGCAAGGTGTAGCTATGAGCCTCCAATATGCCCAGGAATATCTCAATCGAGTACTTCGAACATTACAGCAGGGAGCACTTTGGATATTTCCAACAGTAAAGATCCTCTGACTCCAAACAAAGTCCTTATCGCCTATACACAAGCTATCAACAGCAAAAACATTAAAAAGGAAACAGTCGGCTAGTATCATAACGGACCCAGACTTCATTGAGAGCAAAAGAAACAAGTAAGCAACCTAAGAGATGTTGACCAAAAAATCAGCAACCCAACACAAATCAGCACAAAGCATACCTTACAATAGACGCCATAATCTTTCTTCGTCGTCATCATCATCATTTTCTCCACTCATTCTGTGAGACAGTGGAGATTCAGACTTCATTCTAGATGAAATGAGTGTGTAGAATGTTTTGAACTTTATGAGGAGACAACGTCCAAAGTAGACTGGACAAAATGCGTGAAATGTGCAAGATGGTTGCATGAAACATGTGAAGTGCATGAAGGGATGTGCTATGCCTGTGGACGAAGTGAAAAGCGGCGCATGAAAATTACATAAGAACTTTATTTATAAGATTTATAAGTTATAAGAATTTTTTTTATCCGCCATCTCGCCTGCGTCGTGTTATGCAACCAGGTGGAAGAGATGGTGAAAAGTAATGTTTTTTTCCAAATGTTTAATTTTTACTTTAATTAATGTAATACAGAATTTGTAGTACTTTAGATATGATAATTAAAGTATGAAAGATGATATAATAAATATTATAAGTAAAACAAATACATATAAAAACACTTAATTTTATCGTTTGTAAATATGCGTCATCTATCCCTATCTCAAGGTTTACAAGGCGAACAATAAAATTGTGAGATAGAGAAAAGCTACAGAATACTACTTTTTTGAACAAAACTTTTGATCTGGAACTGCAGAGTTTAGATCACACAACGGTTTCAGTAAAATTCCAGAATTACTAGAATTTCTCTTTAATGAATGGGTGCAATTGTATGTGATTCAATTTTTTAAACATCCGTTTAAAATTTCGTTTTTGTCAATTATACATTTAAATCAAAACCCTTTTTAAATAATGAAGATATCGCAGATGGAGATCTTCACTTTCTGGAAGGAGACACTGTTTGGTAAGGACTGCTCTTCTTCTGTAGATACAGTAGATACTTCCACTATTCAGTTGATGAAAGTTCGCTAACCCTAGGTTTTCTCTTGAATGAAATTCAACTAGGAAAATCGTTAACCTTTCTTCTGAAAAATCGAATGACATGTGCTATTTTTTTAGTTTTTTTTAAATCTTTCACATTTTTCAGCCTTAATTTAACATTCTACGTGGCAAAGAATCGTTTTTATGACTTGTAGGAAATTTATAAAATCTTTCCTTTGTTGATTTCTATTTTCTGCAATAACAGTCTGGAATTACATTTGCATAGAAAATAAGATTTACTTTTTCAAATACTTTTTGAAGTCTTATGAACCCAACCTTATAAATAAATACAAAAATGAATTCACTTCGTTTCCTTTGTGATTAAACACTTCCTTTACGCCACTAAATTTGTAATAGCCTTTCAACAAATTAAAGCCAAAGCAGTATATACGATCATACTGATTCAATTAACTGTTTCACAATTAAAATTTTTAAAAAAACCCAGCACAATCACATACATCATAATGCCTTAAGTAAAAGTAGATTGAGTTGTTGTTATTGTAAAATTATCTGAAAGGCAATTTTTCATTATTAATCTCGTGTTTTCTTTGATAATTCTGATAAGAACCTAGAATAACTTCTCTAAAAATGAAAGCTCTGTTATCCATGACTGCTGATGCATCCTCATACAGTTCAGTCTTCAATAATCTTTATAATGGAATGAATACATTACAGAAGAAAATCTTCATTTGTGTGATGCTATCCGAATTCCATCCTATCTGAGTAGGAGCATCGTAGAAATCCTTTCCTCTTGGTGTGATTCTTTTGTTTTTGTTGCTTTTTTTTTTCATTTTATTGAGCGAAAAATAAAAAACGAGTTAATATTTTTAGATCAAATGTATCATCATTTTGCTTTTCTACTTGCTGAAATTTCAGTTTTGTAGTTATTAAGTAAGATAGGAAAGATATTAATATTAATATATCATATTAATATTAATAATTAGTAATCCTTACTGTTCAAAAGAAAAAGGAAGATTATTATGATGAAGAACTGTTGTAGTTTTTTCCCTTCCTTCTAACTTTCGTTATAAACTTTGTGCAGATAGCATTTGGTGAGAACGTGCTTATTTGCAACTTGTACTTAAGGTCTGTCATCGGATGTTTCATTTGAAAGTGGATGTATAACAGATAGGGTTGTAGCTGCATCGCGAAACACATGGTTAGTATCGATAGTTCCAGTGAGATCCTGAGAGAGGTCAGATGGGCACAAACAAGTCACAAATGGGTTACTATCGTACCCTATTCGAAAACCATTAAGATATAAAAATAAAATCAATAAATCAAATGCCAAGAGACTTATCATCACTTTACGAAAACTTCATTTAAAAGAAATTAAAAATTTAAAATGGGAAATTTTTTCGTCTTGTAATTAAGTCCATTTTGCCATAGCAACTATTCGACACGGTTATTTACAAATTCCCAGTAATGATTTTTTTTGTCAGTTATAATAAATGAAGAAATGACATCAGAAAAAAATAATTCAAGATAAAATCCACGTATTCTGCACTATAAAAAAAATTAAACATTACTTATTTCAAACTACTTTTATTTATTTACATGTCTTGTACTGCGCTTACATTTCATCAAGTTTTTAAATGTTTCATCTTACTTGGAACGGTTTCCATACAGCAATTCCAAGACAACAAAATAAAAACATTCTTAAATTCGCTTGGGAATGAATTTCAAGATCTGTCAAAGAAATAAGTTATCACTTCTTCCTTCTATCCAACCCCATTCCACTCTCAATTGACAATCGATGAAGTACATTAATATATAGTTTAAAATATATTTTTTTTACTTAATTTGAAACTTTTTTGAAACTATTTGAAACTTTATATTTTTTTTAAAAATGGAAGCTAAAACCGGAGACCCTTGTGGATCTAGGGTACAGGTCAAACGGTTCGTCCCACTTTGGATCTGGTTATACCAATAATTACTAGGCGAGCAAAAAAATATTAAATCTTCCCGTATCATCTGGGAAAGATTCCAATTGGCGCTAGAGATAAGATTCCAGTTGATTAAAAATATAACCTATGTTATCTGAAAATTTTTCATTAATTCCTGGGAGAAAATAATAATAATAATTATAAAATAATAATGTTACATCACATATTTAGAAAAATCCTATAATTAAATGAAAAAAAGCAAAGGGTTTTCCTGGTTAGGAAAAAAACAACCCGAAACCTGTTTTTAGCTTCAGAGAATATGAAAAGAAAAAAAATGAACTGTTTCAGAATTATTAGGGATCCTGCACGAACCCTATTTATGAGGAAATAACTGGTAAAAATAGTTCTTATTTTAGGTGATGCTATTAGTACATTGTTTAAACCCGCAGAAAATGATATCTTAGGAACCAGGCAGCAAAAAAGGAACTGTAGGAATTAGCAGAATTGATTTATGTGGGGATTTATCCGTTCATACCATGAAACACGCAATCGCCGCATCTGATCGCTTCAATTGAATCAATAGATTACATCAACTGCATCAACAGAAAGTCTAATAAAACCGAAGGCCTGCTATTGACCAGCAATGAAGTAACAATATATAGGCTGCTTTCTTGTTACTGTGCTGATACTACATATGAATCATTATCAATTCGAATTGTAATAGCTAAGTGATTTTTCCTGAATTGCCAAATTCGTAAAGAATGATATCATTCCC
Organism: Thereuonema tuberculata; assembly: GCA_023159025.1. NCBI lineage: Eukaryota > Metazoa > Arthropoda > Chilopoda > Scutigeromorpha > Scutigeridae > Thereuonema > Thereuonema tuberculata. Next base: position 165,417,798 of record JAFIDM010012231.1, read on the forward strand.
AAAAGTATATCGTAACAAACTTCACAATGAACCTAAAAACCTGAAACTGTATTTTGTAAATATGATAAAAATCAAATATATTCATAAACAAGACATTTTTAAGCTTAAGCAAAAGGACTTCATTCAATCTTTCCTTTTTTAAATAAAGCCATTTAGAGATTCGAAGAAAAAGTCAAGGTTTTTTTTGTCTGCCTCCTACACCGTATCGATCAGCAATCGGACTTCCGTGATTTGCATTGTAAGTAGTGGAATGAGAATTCGTTTGAGTCTTATTTGTTCACTGATCGATAGTTAACAGTTAAAGACTTGAAATCCTCATTGTAGTGGAAATTTCGAAGCTCGCTTTGATTTTTTCCCCCCTTTTCTTTGTAATATTTTAAAATGATGAGTGTTTTTACACCGAAATTTATCTTCTAATCAGTTTTCTCTGACGTAATCAAGAAGGGTTATGGGACTCCAATATAAATCATTGTTTTAAAAATAATAAAATCTACTGAATGAAAATTAAAAATACAGTTGTGTATAAAAACATATCGTAAAAAAATGTGTTCGAAAATTTTTCATATAGACTTTCTTAAATTCCTATTTAACTCAATAAAGTTGCATAACATTGCAGAAGATAATTCAAAATCAGTGAGAAAATGCATCCATTCTGTAAATACAAAGTTGTGCATACCAATTGTGCATACTAGTGTATTATTGAATGCCTGAATATACATTTCAATTTAGTTCATTTAATACAGCACTAGGGATTGAGACAAATCTTAGCAGTTATGACAACAGAGAGTTGACAAGAAAATAAAAAAAAAAAACCAGTATCATTGATCTCGCGTACAATCACAATTATACTTAATATAAAAACTTCGCATAATTTGGTGTGTTGTGCAAAAAATTAAAATCTGCCGAATCGTTTATTTTTAACCAAATATTGTATAACAGCAGCCTCTAAATTTATATATATAGGCTACTAATATGTCTTTACTAAACAAATCTTTACTGGATTTGAAAATTCCAAAGAACAATATTCACATTCTACATTGAACACTAAAATAGTTGCTGATGAGATGTTTCGATAGATGGCTGAGAAACCAGATAATAAACCAGATACAATCTCTGCTTGAAACTAGCGCATGAATAAGATAACAAAGTACTAATAATTTGAATATATCGTGTTATTAATTAATTAAGGAGCTCTTTATATAATAAAAGATTTCATAAAAGATTCATATAAAAGATTTTTTTTTAATAAAAGATCTCTAGATCTGTCTGTTACTTTTAAACTATCTATTTTTCTTTCGAAACATGAATGAAGCTCTTTCAGTTCTCAAAAGAAAAATACATACTGCATAGTTGCCAGTAAATACATGAAAATCCTGTAACAGTTGATGATGAATACAACTATACCACAGAATTTTATAAATGCTCAACACATATGTTAATTTAATTAAAGCAACTTACGGGCTGTTGAGCAAGATAATAGATTGAATAAATGAAATATAGATCTCCGTATTTTTTTTTCAGTATTTTAGCGCTGACAAAAATTACATAAAGAATAATTCATATGGTGAATAGTAAACTAATGTAATCACTGAGCAAATGCAAAATTCATTTTTTTTCCAAAAGCTGTTGTGCAAATAGTCTATTATGTACATTTATTTGTGAATGGTACTATTATTTTTAACAGAATTACTACCACAGTTCTGTATGAATATTGCATGGTGTAGAATATACATTTATATATGAATAGTACATACTGAATAGCGTAACATGCTGTTTAGCACCTTATAAACTGCTTTGAGATTTAAGAATGAGCGAAAATGATGGGTTTATGAAGAGCCTTGCAAATTATAATATTTAGGCACAAGCGACCTAGACTTTTGCAAAGCCTAAAACTGCGTCTGGTAATATAACGAACTTTCTTTCTCGGATAACGCTCACTTCGGAAAATATCGGAACTTCTATCGAACTTCAGATAAATCCTCGCACCATTTCCTGTTTAGATGTAAATATAATTATTCAGTAGCACAAATTTTCTGCAATCAAACGTCATTAAACATATTCATGATATAATTTCATCATATGTATAAGTAAGCTATCTTTTTTACATAAAAATAAGTACACTGATATCAAATTAAAAATTTGAATTTGATTACATTTATTATAAAGAAAAGCTTTTATTTTTTATCGAAATGAAGACTTTATTTCTCTGATGTCCATCCAATCTCAGAGTTTATGAAGAATGGCTATCACAGCTTCTTTGTCAAAAATGGAAGATACAGAGCTATAGAGATTACTGATAGAAATTAGAAGGGAATTATGAAGGTGATAGAATAACTAAAGGAAATACTTTGGAGGAATAAAAAACCCATTTTTTTTAAATATTATATATTTTTTATTTTAAATGTTGTTATGCAATAATATAATATTAAAATATATTAATATTTTTGAAATGTAAAGAAATATTGTTTATAGATAAAACGTTTTCAATCCTTTATAATTGACAGAACAACATATAAATCTAGGATTTCTGAAATTAAAAATAAATTTAGACACCAGAAATCTGAGAAATGGCTTCGAATATTTTGTCGGCTGATTCTATGCTATGTACGTTTTATGACTGCATTTTATGAATATCCAGTTTCTACATTCCAAGAGTAAATTTGAATAATTATTAATGTTCACAGAAACAACTATATTTTATAGCTGCAAAAGCATCAGAGCAAAATAACTTAACATGTATTGGCGAATTTCCTCAAAAACTTTCTAATAAAAAACCATATAAAAATATATAAATATTACTTTAATTAGATGTTTTTAAGATTGATATACAATAAATTAGAGTTTCTTACTAAGTTAAAATATAACATATACTGATTTGTGAGTTACGATTTTGGCAGTTAAGTTTATGATTACTTACTGCTAATTTTAATATACGAAACATTATTTCTGTTATTTGAAAATAAAATCATTTTTGCAATTCCTAAGAGCTCTTGAAAACTTAAATACTGAATGCTGTCTAAATTACCCGTATTGAAATAAGAAATTTTTTTTTAAAAAAACTAGATAAATTAAAAAAATAGAGTGCATTTCACATTTCAAAAGCTTAATTATTAGAATAAGTTTATTGTTTTGTTTTGTTTTTCATTTCTCTTTTTTCCATCGCTTTAGCTCATTCTTAAGTCACTAATATTAAACTCAATATCAATTTTGAAAAAGAAACGAAAAGATATTCTATTGACAGTAACGAAGAAGACCAACTTGATTGAGGAAGCTTCAAGCTAATATGTATTTAGTTCTAGACATCTAATATATATCTATAAAAGTGAATTAAAGGTTTTCCGTACTTAAGAGATTTCTCATTTACCACAGATGCTGTTCCATCAATAAACTAAGTTTTATGAAGCTGTATCTGCTGCAGCTTCCCGATATGACCGGAATAAGATGCTTGTCACGAACCGATAATCATATCAGCATTCAAAGCACTCTTTTCATCAAGCTGCATCTACCACCAGTCATCCAGATTGTTTTCCGAAGAAGAGAGAATTATGAACATAATCACGATTTTTCATGATTCAAAGGTTCAGGTAGAAAAAGCGACACAATTTGGAAAAAAAAAAATCTAGAATCACAATGATACTGTAAAGAATCAATAATTCAAATTCAATATTGGATAAAAGGGAAATGTCCAAGTAGGATATAAGTAAAATGGAAACTGCACCCTAAAATTAAAAGTTTCCAAATTTGGAAAGAATGAGGGAATGTCAAGAAGAAGAGGGCGTAGAAGATCTTTCTGTTTCCTATTTTTGAATATGATTAGGGAGAAAGCTCTTATCTTTTTCTAATAGTTAATCGAATTTAATTGTTAAATCTGAAATTTTATCTATTGGTTGAAAATCCAATAAAGTCCAGAATAAGGAATTGATGTGAAGATAAAGAAAAAAAGTTTATAGAATAGACAATAACTTTTAAAAATAGTTAACTGCGTTTTTATGTTGAAATAATTCAAAAGTGTCACTAAGGACGATTAACATAACTTGCTGTTAATAATTTGCTACAATTTTTAACTAACATTTATTTTTTTGGAATTTTGTTTTTCCCCTTTTCTTTCAGATTTCAATTTTTTTAATATAGTCGAAACGATAAGATATGATTAATATTACAACGTTAGAAAAAATATTTTGGGAGTTTATGATAATGGTTTTTTGGTGAAGGGTAAAATTATAGTTTTATAAATAATAGAATCCTGTAATTGTTTCAGTTAATCGACCTTATTCCAATTTAACTCGGGTAATGTTTCTACTCTTTTTAGTTTAATAATATCTTAGATTTTTCTAAAAAGCATTCGCTCTTTGTATTACACTAGAAAGAAAGAAGCAGAAGTATTAAAATTGATGGTATTAAAAAACAAAATTCCACGTTCTTTGTTTCTTTCAATGTTGGGATGTAGTATCTGAAAAAAATCTTGTGAATGCATTAAACCTATTATTATTTTTCTCTGAAATTAGCTTCTCTGAAATTAGCTCATTTCTTGTATGATAAATCTCAGGACCTTGAAAACAAAACTTGTTTTCATATTTACAATAATTCTTTTGAAAGTATTTCTGTTTTGAATCAAACATTTTCTTATATCTTTAAATGGAACTAAGTTGGAGAGGGTGGGAAAGTTTCTCTAACCATTAAAATATTAAAAGTTGACAATAATTTCTATTTAAAATTCGTTTTGAAATATTGTAATGGGATGTAAATGTCTTTCAATAAGATAATTAAGTAAGAAAATTTTTATATAATGGAAATACATTTATTTATGCAATTTTAATTATTAATAAATACCAATATGAAGAAGTAAGTTATGAATTTAGATTAGATTTAGGTTATTTGTTTCTAATTTAACATTAATATAATTACATAGTGATATTCAAGATCAAGCAAGAGAAGATGTTCTAATGTTTCACATTAGAATGTTTTCATAATCTCAGTTTCATCAATTTACATAAAATATGTATCAATGTTTCTTTTAAGAATATATTACCATATCTCATTATGAAGACAATCAAGCTACAAAAATGAAAAAGGAACATTTTGTTTTTTTATAATATCTGAAATTATTTTTTTGAATATCTGAAATTATACTACATTTAGATCGACAACAGGATTTAAATTCAAATATTTCATCAACAAAATATATATTTTATATATAATATGTAAATAGAGGGATCTAAAGATTTATAATTAACATTTGCTGTGATGCTGTAAGGTTTAAAGCAAATCGCTCCTTGAAATCTTAAAATATACAATTTTCCTTCAAAAGTATTCGAAAGTTAAAGAAAATGTATATTAGCATTTTGGTTACAAGAATATGTATTAAATAGTAAGTAAGACGCCATCGATAAAAAGATGACAAGGATATTGTGATAATTTGAATTAGGAGAAAGAGTTAAATCAGATACTGTAACTGTAAGGTTTTTTGTATTTTGATATTATTTTCAATTTTTTATTATCATCATTTATAATGATTAAACATTATTAGAAATCCTTTCCTAAATAAAATATTTATAAGTCTTTCCTTCTGAAATACAAAAGAAAGGTATACATAGGTCTAAATTAATTCCGACAGCTATAAATCACGTATTTAACTTGATTATGTTAGTATAATTTTCAGGTTGATGATACAAACTAAATATAGAGAGGTTATAAATTTAATAAAATCTTATTTGTCAATCTTCACTGTAAGTCAATGTAATATTTAATCTCAGATCGAAACGTTGGCTTGAAAGTGATAGACCAAAAACTAACAAGATAATAAAAAGACTAACAAGGGCTTTTAGACAGTGTCAAAAGCAAAGCGGTCCATAATATGCACAATTTTATAAACAAACTTTTATAAACACAACTTTATCGGAAGCGACCACTTTTTTGACCCCCAACTTCCGGTCAGGGAGTAGCCCTAGAGGTCTGATTTTTTGGACGTGGTCCCTACTTTTTGATGCTGAACACAATGGTGAAGGTTTCGGTCCCCTATGTTTTACAGGCAAGCTGTAACCTAGGGGCCGCTAACATTGCTTTTATGTTGTCTGGATGGCACACTCTGTAGCGGCGAAACGATTAGAGATATTAGAAGGAAACCATCATTGTGTTCAGCATCAAAAAGTAGGTGAACACGTGTAAAAAAATCAGACTTCTACGACCATTCCCTGATTCCCCCCCCCCCCCCCAAGGCGTCTTTCTTTTAAAAACGCCTTTAAAAGATAGAAAACGCCTTGGGGGGGTCAGGGAGTGGTCCTAGAGTTCGGATCCTAGAGTTATATTTGGTGTAAATAAAGAAAGGGTAGATTCAAAAAACAGTTGTTAAATTTAACAATCTAATGATAAGAACTTATTGGTAAAAAAACTCATCATTAATTTGAGATAAATAGACATTCACATCACATATCAAAATATAAAAAGAAATACATGCTCTCAAAATAATTAAAATATTAGTGAAATAGATACATTGTATTAAGAGAGATTTATAATGTAAGGGATCAAGTAGTATTAATGCCAAACTTAGGAACATCTGAAAAAAATAAAGTAGTATATTTATTTATAAAATAATATAACTTAACTGACAGGTATAAGTAACAACTTGTATTTTGTTTTTTTGTTTTTTTCCTAGTAGATGTAGATTAACAGGCTTTTTGGATTGTTTCTCAGACTGAAAGGGGCTCCTAAGTTTACTTTCAGCTGTGCTTCATTTATTTATATTTAAGGCTTTGAAGGTGGAGCTTCTAAAATTGTGACTATCTCGAATTCCATTCCATAATTATTATATATCAATATATTTTAAGTGTATTATTTTTATCGTAGATTTTTAGTTACTTAACTAAAATCTACGATAATCTAAGACTAATTTTCAGAACTACTTTATGTAAAGTCCAACAATGCGCCTTTATATAAATGTCGATATGCATTGATGCAGATAAAATTTAGAGTTTAGCCATATTATCTAACTTGATTAGAATTCTTTTCTGTTACTCTTAAGAGTTTCTTTCATAAAGAATCGACGTTTATGTCCTTGAATAACATAGACAGTAAATGATTGATGTCATTATAGTTATACACATAGTGTAGGCTTATATAAGTTTTGGTTCATTACATTAAGTTTTTTAAGAACTGCTTCATTTAAAGTCCACACCTAGCTAGGCTTTGGGAAAAAAATCTTCATTAAAGATATTGTATATCCAGTTTGGGACCACATTGCTTTTGATCTATAACAGCATTCCTTTCTCTTATTTTTCTTATATGTAAGTATAAGAATTACAATGGACAGTAAAAGCATTCGGTTTTGGAAAAACAAAAACAAAACAAAACTAAGCAAAAACCATACTGAAATCAAATTTCGGCTTTAACATCATAAACCAGAAAACATCAAGATGATACCAGATTGCAGTTAGTAGCATCCCTGGACTTCAAAGTAGAAAATCGATTTGAATCCTCATCGTTCCACTCCTTAAATATTTAGCATCTTAAAATATGCGTTCGTCTAAATTTTCTATTAATATATAAGTAATAAAATTCTTAATTAAGAAAGAAATATAGTTAATCAAACTAACATATTTTTAAATTGAAATTAATAGAAAATAAATCATATTAATAGATCGTATTAATATACGATATCATAAGTATAGTGATAATCATGTTTATTCAGACTTATGAATGTGTAAAATTATATTTGTTTTTGACTGTATTTTGTCTCGTTTAATAATACACTGAAATACCTGTCAAGAGTGAATAAAAATCTAAAAAAAAGGTTGCTTTTGTAATTATCTTTGTTTTTAAGCAAAATTAATAATTTCAATTATTTTTTACGACAGAATATAATCATAAATCTTCTATATTTGAAATCTAACTAAAGAAGTATATTCAGTTTTTGTAGAAATTCAGAGCTCAAAAATTTCACCACGATATCATATCATAAATATTGGATATTTAATGTATCCAATATAAATTAAATTTACAGAAAGAATTCAGCCACAACATTAATTAAAAGACTAAAAGTTGAGAAATATTACTCGAAATATACTTAATCTAAAACAAAAATTAATATAACATTTCAGGTCTTATACCAATATGCTATCTCAAATGGTAATGAAATTTATATTGACTAAATATAAATTATGATTTTTTATATTTAGTACAATATTTTTGATAATTCTTCTTTAACTTTTGAAAAGTGCGTGTGTGTCTGTGTGTGTTTTCTCAAATCGTCTAAAAATATCAGGATATTGTTGTATACTTTCATGGTACCTTTTTATACGGCTTTTTATAAATTTTGCTTCACAGTTGCTTCTGTGTGAATATAATGGCTGAAGATTATCAATAAGCCTGATTTTTCACTTGTTCAGTAAATTTTAGATACTTTTTTTTAAATAAAAAAGAAGTAGTAAAAATCTTTATATTGCAAAATAGAAATAATTTTTTAATTTTTAATTTTCAAGACGTAAAATTTACAGTCCTTGTAAGATATCGAACAACTATTAAACACAAAACAAACTTTGATATCTTTTTCGTATGTCCACAAATAATAACATTATTATTATTAATGATAATAATAATCTCTGCACATATAATTAAATAAGTTCTGAAAACAATAGCCAAAGCATTTCGAATTCGTAGAACCCCTTTGAATTATGAGTCGTGTAAAAGATGTGCCAAGTGTTGCTAATTATGCATTCAGGCATTAAACAAGTCACAATTGGGTCTCCTGCCTCTAACCATGGGTCCATCATTTGCTTGTTGATGCCACTAAGCAAGCGCCCTATAGAGTTACTTTAATTAAAAGCACAACCACAGAAAGAAAACTGCATCTTTCCATACTTATGGCTTTACGCCTCTCCACTCGAGAAAATTGCTCAACTCCACACTACTGGCCTGCGGTTTGCAAGGGCCGATCGAGGGTGGCTCGTGACTCCTTCGACGCCTTTATAGATTTTGCTGTGGCATTCTCTCTCTCTGGTCTTCTGCTGACTGAGAAATTCAAGAAGCCGACTTTCTTAACCTCGCAAATTGCCTAAACATCATTTGGTGATTGCAAATTTTCGTGGCTGTTACCACACACAATATTTTTTTTAAATTATGCTTTCTTCTGATTTCAAAATTTGTAACAAAAAATATATACGTTCACTGTAATGTAAGAAGCATAATCCTATCACAAAGTTTTACTTTTCTTTCAAAGAAAAAATATAACATGTAATAAATATCTAGAAATGAAAGTAGTATGATATTATCATCATCATCATAATTACTGTATTATTATTATTATTTAAATAATATGATTACAGACAATTCTATTTCTATTATTAGAATTATTTTCATTGAAAAGAGTGATAAAATAAGGAAAATAAAAGAAGAGTTAAACATTATGAGCCATAGGAGAAAATAAATAAAGATGCAAAGTTCAAGTAAAAAGATATAGTTGGTAATTTTGTTTAAATTGTTGATGTATTTGTCCTAAGAAAATCATTTCATATCTTAATGAATGTTTTTCTTTGTTATCGATTTAATTATTAATGGTTTCAAAAATATTGGTCATCTATCCATTTAGTTTATTAGTGGCTATTTGAAGGAATATCAACGAATAATGAAACTCTCCTAAAAGTTATATTTATGAAAAACAAAGCAATAATATAGAATCCCATAAAACTATTGGGGAAACATTTCAGGAAAAAATTTGTTTTTGATTTTTGTAGTTTTAAATTTCTCCAAATTGAATTCATTTCAATTAAAAAAAAAGATATTAAATCACTAAGCCAAAACTTTTTAATAAATTTAATTAAAATGGAATCCAACGGAAATGTTTGAAGCTTACGAAAATGTGAGTATTAAGAAGAATAATGAAAAATTAAATGGAAAGAGCTACGATTTTATTACTAAGCCAGAATCCATATTTTTCTCATCTTACATTCATCGTTTTGCGTCTTCAAAGTTAAGCAGAGGCATTTAAAAGCGATTCTCTTTCTCAAACATATTTCTCGCATTCCATGCAATCGTCCCTATTTCACGGATCATAATCTTGAAACCTAAGATTATTCCTGAGATTTCAGAAGTTTAATGCTCCCTAAGAATAATTCTTCCGAAGCCAGAGCCCTTTGTGCAGCTAGAAAACGCAATCAAAATTCAAATTCACCCACTGGGTTCAGACATCGTTAGATAAGCGCTGACCCGCGGACCTCCCCGGCAATGCCGGGGAAACTATTGAAGTCCGTTAAACTGCATCCAATAGTACTAAATTTCAGTGGAGAACACCAATCGGGTAACAGCATGATGGAAGACAAGTACTCTAATTAGAGTGAATGTCCCCAATAAGATCACTGCAGGCTTCGGTAGCCGAGGGATAATTGATTTCTAATGCCCTGTTGTGCAGTTTCATCTTCCGAAGGAAGGAAAATAAAAGAGGCGGCAACCTGCTGTGCTGCCGAGAAGCTATTCCTCACAGTTAGTCTGAGTGTTAACAGATGACTTGTTGGCTCATAATGTGGACTTCCACGAAAGGGTCTCCAGCCTTAATCCTACAAAATTACTCTGCGGAGGCAATTTAGCTCTTAAGTGAAGTAGAGCAGTATGGACTCCAAAAATGCATCTAACAAAGACACTTTGAAGTTCATAATGAAATTATCCAGTCAACTTCTGCTCTAATTCCTTAATATTCGATAGGGTCAAATATTATCGTAAGCAAGAGGCGAAAATTTGTTTGCTTACTTTTTTTTTCAAGAGTTTTTAGAATTAAATATTTAGAAGAACAGTATTTGAAGTTTTTTCCTTTTATTGATGATATGCTAAATGCTAAATAAACTCCCACTTTTAGGTGAAACGATGTTTGTTCAGTAAAGATAAACATTTGGCAATAATTTAAGTCCCTTATTTCACAGTTAATTACCTTTGTAACCACATATATCACAGCACATTAATGTTACTCGTGAAAATTATGAAATGCTTCGTAAATGATTAACAAATTACTCCCGTAAATAAATGTTTTTGTTGCTCGTTCTTTTTATAGATGCTTCTTTATTTGTATCTTCACTTGATTCATAATTTCCTTTATTTCATAAGAAATATAGTATTTTAAAGTTCTGATATTCATATTTTCAGGAACTGATGTATCCACTACTCAGAATAAGATTGTTTGGCAGACACACATTTTACTGTGTAAAAGCCAGTTTTTGATCTATTAAGCAGATTTTATTCATTGAACAAATTTAAATGAGAATATATAAATTTTAATGATAAGACGAAATACTTCATCACTGATCAATCAGTTTTCATAAAAAAAGTGTATACTAAATATAATTAAAGTTTTAAAACGTAATTTAATATCAAACAACGTCTAGAAGCTAATGCGTATTTATTTATCTTTTTCTATTTTACTTATTTATTTATTTATTTTAATGGAACATATTTAAAGTATAAGTTAATATAAATACGATCCCTGGGTTGCATTTTGAATCAACAACTTTCCTATGACTTTCAATGCCACTTTCTTTCATTTAAAACAAGATTAAAATACAAACAAACTTGAAAGTGAGTGGTTTGGAATTTCGAAGTTCTGTAATCTCAAGAAAACGAATCAATGGACGTGACTTAAGGGTATTATGAATTGCAAAACTAACCTTCAATTCTTTCTGAGTTTTTGGGCACTGTCACGTTCGGGGAACGTAAAAGTTGGAAAAAGTGTGCAGTAAAAATGGGCATCAGACCGTGTAGATAAGGTTTCTCCCTAGTCCTCACGGCTGCAGTAACCAACATTCGAGATTAGGAAGTTAAAAAAAAAAGAAAGAAAGAAAGAAAGAAATTCCTCGCCCATTTGTAAGCTTTACGACCAAGTAGTCCTGCTGATTAGACAGATCGAACTGCACTCTGAAACTGGATAAGTTCAAACAAACAGTGAACAAAAAGAAAGAAAAAGGAAAACCTGGTTGGGATCTGATAAAGTGAGACTCGAGTTTTATGAGCAAATCTTCACGTCTTTGAATTGGTTACGTATTTCGAAATACGTCTCAATTTTCAAAAGCTGATTTAGGGTCGGATGAAAACCACACAATGAAAATTATCACTACATCTTAGAGGAATCAACTAAAAAAAAAAAAAACTGGAAAAAAAATTTCTTTTTGAATTTTCCTTGGAATGAATCCCTTTATCATTATTTCACTTCGAAACATAAAATAATATAACCAATAATTGAATTACTTTTTCTGTCTTTGACAAAAATTAAAACATTTTTAGATCTTCCACTATATAAAAATAACTAAATTTTATGATCCATTATAACTCTTATCTCGACTTATCTACTTGCAATATGAAATATTTCATAATTTCGTTAAAAAATGCCAGTTCTGTTTCAGTAAAGCAATGTAGTTACTGAAAGGAATGTATAAGTTTTTAAAAAGAACATATTTATATCAGAAATTTAATTTTAAAAAAAGACTTAAAAATTTTACCTTTCAATTTATTTCAAATTCAATAAAACTTCTTAATTTTTAGTGAGAAAAAAATAATAACGCCTTTAAACTTATTTTCTGTGTAAACTTAAGTAATATCCAATAAAAAAGCCTGAAAATCCTTAATTTTAATTAATATTTCTTTAACTAACATGTTATATTCAAAGGTTTATTTTGATAAAATTTTATATGTAAGTAAATGAATCCTTAATTGCTCTGGATGAAAGAAATCACTCTCACCTATCGTTAAATAGAAGTTGCTGAAATGTTGATTTCGGTCATAAATTTCCTTTTTTTTTTTCACTCAATAAATGATGTCTGTAGCACCTATATCTTGATTGATGTTGGACAGACGTTTACTGTACAATTATTTATGTACTGAGGGATCCATTACTCGATTGGACGAATTACAGGTGCTTGCATTTAGATGAGAAATTTGCTCTTTTGCAGTATAAATTGCCAAGCCAGTCAGCTGTCTCCAGACAATTAAGTCGCGTGATTAAAGCCTCTGCTTCTTCTTAATCTCTTTAAGCCTTCTGAAATGAATTGGCCAATGACATTAGCAATCCTGCTATCTAATGGCTTGCTCTCCTCTTTCTCTAATGCTGCAAATCACCTTTTAAACCGATTTATTTCGAGATATTTCTCTGTTTCATTCGCTTTTCCTTATGCAAAAAGCATCTCTAAACTTCCAATTACAATCTTTTAAATTCTTTCTCATTTCATAAAGAAATTTCTGAACAAATAGCTGTTTTGAAAAAGGATTTGGTTCAAATAATGAATGAGTTTACGTAATTTCGTAATTGTACAATTTAGAACAAAAGGAAATTCTCTAAAGTAATAAAGAAATTATTTTGGGGGAAAGTTTCTATAACACGGAAAATTCCAGAAAATTAGTTCAAAGAATTTTTCCTTGAAGTTTTTGACGAATTTTTAAATGATTAGATCAAATAAAAAATTTCAAAAAATGAACAAAAAATATGAAATTTCTACAAGAAAATATTACATTCTATTTAAAAAGGAGCAATTAAGATATTTGCACCCTACATTGAAATTGTCAAAAACAAAAAAAAGAAAAAAAAGTTCCAGACAAACAAAGCTATTTTGTTCTTATTTAATAATCAACATTTAAATCTTGATTGAAAGAAAAGATAAATTGCACTCCTTAAAAATATTCATCTTTTCTCCACAGATTAGGTCTTAGAAGTACTGTACCATCTTCAAACAAACTATTTTCTTTTCTTCTTGTGTTACTATAATTTATTGGTTTGTATTCTAATGTAATTCTCGGCCATGGTTTTCCTTTACCTAAATCATACTCTGTAACTAATGATTTAAGGTACAAAGCATTTTGTTTTCACTCTTTTTTTTTTTGGAAAACCTGTATTCCACTTTTTGCCTTGTGTATTAACAATAGCTCGCTAAAATCTAAATTTCTATTATCTTAACCTTTCTTATCTGGTTTCACCCCATGCTCAAGCTTCTCTTCCATTCCAATATCTGGTTTGGAATAGATTTTGAAGAATATCAATTCAGCCTCTTTGTGCACCTTTATGCTTCCAAAAATCTACTAGAATGTTATTCAATGAAAAATATTTTTTTCCAAATCTTCATGAAATTCAGCAAACTTGATCTACATTTAATAAATGAGTTTTTATAAATTAATTGTTATTAATCTTAATGAGGTATTTAAATTCTATTGTTTGATTAAGAATTCTTTTTTCACTTTTCGTCCGTAAGATATCAAAGCAGATTCAAAATGAAAACTGAAAGGCGTCCAAGTTTCGTGACATTAATCACTTAGTGATTTGGCAGTGAGATACTGTAATAAGTAATAATTTTCGTAAACCTCATTAATATATTTGAAGTAACCCTTCCCCACATCCACACATACTAAAAATGATAATGGCAAAGTTTACAAAAAAAAGATTATAGAATAAAAAAGATAAAGATATATGGTTGGAGAAGACGTTGCGTCCAAAATTTAAGTCTTGATTCTTCAAATGTTTGTAACGTTTGATTTAAATCAGTGATTTTTAACATTTTATTTTCTGCTATTCTAAGTCGTTCCGAACATGACCTTCTAGTCCTCGTACATATATTTTGTCTGATTTATTTTCTCGATTTAACTCCTTTCTCATTATGCCTCTTACTTAACCTTGTGATTTGTTTTGGCTCGGGCGTCGCCATTTTAAATAAATTTCCTATTCATAAAATTGTGAGAGCATTCATAGCTAATCAGTTAGTAACCAAATTACTGATAATCAAATGTAGAATAATGGTATTAATTAAAAATATTTTCATTAAAAAACAAACACAAATTATTTTTTTAATATAAATTTTTAAGATAATTATTTACTTATGTATTTTCAGAGTAATAGTTTTAGTAATATAGCTACAGTAAACTCCAGTAATAAACAGGCTTTGTGTTGTAGAATAATTAAATCAAAACAGTCTGACAATATTCGTACAAAAATAAAAGCGTAGGAAATATATTTTGAAATGCTGGCTTTTGTCAACGACAGTTGTGCTGTGCAGTTAAAGCACCACAAAGGTGCAATTTCACAATAATTGTTTCACAGAATTCTTTTACCATTAAAAGTTAATATCACAAATATAAATAAGTTCATGTCACAAATAACATCAAAAAATAAATGTTTCACGCGTCTTAGTGATCATCAGCCAGGAACGAGAGTAATTAACATTCCAATAAAGTCATAACTATGACAAAATGAATTGATATTATTATTAGAGTATTAATATTAGAGTATTTCTGTTAAACAAGAGTAAAAAAACAACAGTAAAACAATTTACCTGGGAAAATAGGACAGTTGTTAGAAAATACAAAATTACCACAATCTTAGTAGAAAATATGAGTTGAACATTAAGCAAAGAAAAAAGAAAACAAATTAAGTTATAAATACATACATGTTTGGGAATGGATTTTAATGTTTCTTATATCTACAATTTACATTATAATAAAAAAGAATCGTACAATTGTTCATATATAAGGGCTATTTTTAGGACAAGATCATAAAATATCAGCATTAATTTTAGATATTATTTTATGTTAAAAATTTGAATTTATTTATTCTCTTTTTTTTTCGTTTTTTTTTTGTAAATTATTTTGTTTATTTACAATTATTTTACAGTAAATGTACGTTCTCTGAAACCAAAATAAGAAAATTTCTAATTGCTAATTTTCTAACCCTAAATATAAAACTTTGATCTAAATACAAATGTTTTATCGACTGAAATATGCAATACGGTAAGGCCATTAGTTGTAATCAAGTTTAGATTCGTTGATTTTATTTGTAAAAGATTAAAAATGTAGCAAGGTAAGTCTAAATAGTTTACAAATACAGAATCTTCTACTAAATGTTTTATAGAATATTGCAGAATTGTTCCAATCTGCAATTGTTGCAATATTCTATTAAACATTTATAAACACTGTCTTTAAATTAGCGATGTCGAATAAACACACTGACCAACTAAATCAAATGGAATGGCATTTATAGACAATTATCAACGATTAAGTCTTTATCATGAAGATGAACTGAATGACATGAAACAACAGCGATCATAAATCAATGGACACTGATTTCACGAATAAATCAATAAACGAATAGCTTGGCCTTTGTAACCTCAGATACTTATGCAAACACTCAAATGATAACACTGAATTTAAAAAGAATTTAATTATTGCAGAATTAATTAAATCGTAGATTCAGCACATTCTAATAAAAATAATATTTTGGGACTTATCGTTAAAAGCTTTTAGTTTGATGTTAAATACCGAAATCTTGAAATTTAATGAAAAACATATCTTCTTTATACAATCAACTTTTGGTTTCAAATAGTCAATATTGAATATTCAATTTCATTATCGGTTTTTTAATTATGTGTTATTTCACCTCTATAGTGATTCACGTTCAACTTCAAATAAAAAAAAACAGTTAAAAAGTTATAAAATACTTTAATAAATTTCGAAATCAAATTCATTAAAAATGTTTTCATCACTTTGAATTATTACAAAAAAATGATTGTATTTCTGTTAACGAAAATCCAAGCAAGTTCATGTGGGTATTTGCTAGTTTAAGTAGTTTCAATGGTGGAAATAATTAGCATTTCAGTTTAATGACGAACAAAAGGTTAAGCTTTAGTCAACAAAGTTTTTCTATCTTTTTTTCATTACAGTCTAAGTAAGAAAAGTTTCTTATATTTACATCCTTAGCCAAGTGAATACTTTTTTTAGTCGATTTTAATTTCCGTTTAACCGATCTACTTTTTAAATTTCAGTCAAATTTTAATTCAACTTTTTATTCTTAAGTTCCATAGAGCTTAGTATAAGATATTACTTAACGATCTTCATTTAACGTGTCATTAATAGCTATAGTATAAAACAAAATAGCATTTAGTAATATAAAAATTAATACATATTGGTGGTAGTTTAGAACATTGACTGTTCTCCATCAGATTGGTTAAAGTTTACATCTGTCCCTCCCAATGATATAAATAAAAATCTTCCTCCCAAATTTGTATTGGCCTCTTTATCTACTCTCATTCTTTGAAAATTACTTATATTTCCAGACAGATGTAAACTTTAACCAGAACAATCAATGTTCGAAACTGACAAGAATATTACTAAATATTACTAAAGTATGCTACTTTGTTTTATACTATAAAATATAACTTATACTTTGAGTATTTATATAATTAACAACTAATGTTTTATAAATAATTGGATGTATATAGAAATGAATTCAGTTGCAAAAATCCATTAAATTGACTATTCTAAAAAGATTAATAATAAAATATGCAAAATATTAAAAAAACTATGTTAAAATAGAAAAATTAGATTTTTGGATCGAGGCAAAATTTAATTTACTCTTGAACATAGTTCAGTATGTAGTTTTTGAAATCGCTTACATTCATCGATTTGGTTTTCAAAAAATTAAAACATATTGATGAATTAAATAATAGCAATATCAGATCAAAATCTAAAAGCTAAGCAACAAATAGGATTTTTTTTCTTTTTGGAAACGCTTGCAATGATCTTATCATAGTAGGATTCGGTAAATAATTTTAATGCAATTGGCTATTAAAATAGAAATTAATTTATTACATTCCTTTTTCTTGTTTTTTGGTTTTTTGGTTCTATCTCACCATATCCAAAATTATAACTCGGTTTAAAAAAATTAGTATTAACGCACATAAAATAAAACATAAAATACAAAATTAAATTAAGAATTATTTATATTGTATTCTACATAATTTTGATTTTCTATCTAAAGTTTTTAAATAAAACAGTAATGGAAATAGCAATTGAAAAGCGTTGTAATTCAACATAGGATCTCCTGAAAATTTGAAACTAAAGGTTTTATAAATCCTTAGCACTATAAAACAAAATCTAATAATGATGGTGTTACTGAAATCATATGATATATAGGAAACACATTTTGTCTCGAAACATGAAATTATTTTATTTTAATGCTAATTTTAGTAATCACTGTAACATTCTTTATCCTACAGGTTCAGTTTATTAAAAACAAAATGATTGTATTAAACTGATATCCAAACATTTCAAGCATTTTACATAATATAAGGATCTAACATTCGATTGCAATCTTTTGATTTCCTAGAAGATACTGTCTGATAGTTCATGAAAATATTTCAGTATATATATATTTATTGCAATTGATTTATTGAATTAACGAGATTAATAAGTGAAAAAAAAAATCATCGGTTCTTTTCTACAACATAAAATTTGCTTGTTGTTGGTTTTTTTAAGAATATTTTTCAGGGAAGCCTGACAGGTTCGTTGAATTTACGACACGTATTTTACTTCCAAAACAATATAATGTAAAATAAAAATTAAATCACGCATTACTTTTTTGTCTGCTCATGAAGTGAATAAAATTTTCAGAGGGGAAAATCTTTCATTTATACCTGAATAGATCTATTCAGTTCAAAACCGGAATTTAAATCTATTGGCTTTTATTCATTAGCTTTACCTTAAAATGCCAGTCTGACAAAAAGCATCTTTCCTCTTTCATCTACTTAAAAATTTTAATATTTTTTAAATGATCGTCAAAAATACTCAAAAAAAAAAAAACTGAACTATTTATATTTTTTAAAGCTGAATTTAACAATTGCTGATCTATGTAATAAGATTATTGTGCTTTTCTTTTACATTAAACGAGGTATTAATG
Organism: Thereuonema tuberculata; assembly: GCA_023159025.1. Taxonomy (NCBI): domain Eukaryota; kingdom Metazoa; phylum Arthropoda; class Chilopoda; order Scutigeromorpha; family Scutigeridae; genus Thereuonema; species Thereuonema tuberculata. Next base: position 165,436,480 of record JAFIDM010012231.1, read on the forward strand.
TGTTGTTTAAAATTGTTTGGTATTGAAAAAGGATTTAGCTATTTACCAAATTTTCACTTACTTTAGAAAACATAAAATTGATACAAAAATTTATGTTGTATGAGATTAAGAAATTTTAGATTCAGCAAAAGACGGGAATTTGTCTTTGAAGGTTTATAAACTGAATTGAATGAAAATCTGGAAAAGTTTGTTCATTTCTCTTACCACAGAACAGCATGAATATTCCAAATATTTCTTAAAATACAAGTTGCTTAATGCTTTTCTTAAAACTTCACACAACAATACATCACCGCAGAAAATGATTTCCATTACATAGAAACAATAAGATATTAAATTAAGCTTTTAAAGAATAGATAAATTTGTCGAAGTTATCAAAAACAAGCAAAATTTCTATACTGAACACTGTAAATTGAAATTTTCGAAGTTTAAAGTTGGTAATCTGGGTTGGGTGCATCTTTCAAGGAGTGCGAAATATTCTTTCTGAGGATGAAAGACTCTTATATTTTATAATTTTTTTTCGGAGTGTAAATTAATTTGCACATTAATTAAGCATGAAACGATAACAAAATATTTAGTTAAACTTAGATGTTTACTCATATTTTATTAAACATTCAACATTTCCTTTATTTTGCATCTTATTGTGCAGTCTATAATAAAACAGAATCTAATTTTTCATGCATAGATTATTGAACAGCAATATTAAAAGAAATATGTAACCCCGTTGATCTGCAGTTGACATAGCATACAACTCTATCGCTAAAGCAATTTTTGATGTTTTTGTATTATAATTCTTGTTTTGCAATCTCCAAAGTCTTTCATAACATAAAGCAGATAAATATCAATTAAAAAACAATAGACAAGCTAGTTTTTAATAAAAGAGCCACTGCTTTGAAATAATGCTTTCTTGTAAAATTGAAAGTAAGGCTTATAAAAATTCCCTTCTGTATCGGAAGTTTAAAAGAGGAAATTAAACATTTCAGTATAAAGAAGAGAAAAAACAAAATGTAATTTATTGTTTTAATAATATTGTTTTGTTTGGTAGTAGTAAAGAAAAAAAATAAGAATAAAATGCGAAATTTTCTTCGGATCTCTGGATTTGATTTATTGGCGATGATATAAATAACAACAGGTAATAATAATACAGTAATATTAGTTATTTTCGTATTTTCTCATAAAAAGCATCAAATTAAGAAAATATCATTTCATAAAAAATTTTCTATTTAAATCAATCTCAATCTTTGTATATAACAAGGTGTATGAAATTGTGATACCATTTCATCCGATCCTAAAAATTGGAGAATTGGATTCCATTTCCACAGAAGACTGTGATTTTTTTGGAGACAGTTCTACGCTCGTTTCAAAGCAAATGGATATTAATAGTCCTTCATTGAGGGGGCAGTAAAGAAGGTTCAAGATGATATCCATTTCCTCAGTTAAACCTGCCGAGAGACAAGACATACCAAGCATTCTCTCCTTATCAGAATGAGAAATATTTATTATTTTAAGACACTCTTTCCTCAAGTGAAAGATCTACTGAAGGTATTAATTCCAACTACAAAAAGGAAAAAATGAAGTTCAATTTTAATTTGAAATAATAATGTTAGGTTATTGAAAATGAATTTACTCTCATCTCTACTTTATTTTTTTCCTACTGTATTTTACGACAGAATTAAACTTTCTAAAAACTTTGTTTTCTTTGACAAAAAAACCCCAATTACATTGAAAACTTTTCTTATTTCTTTTTATTTTTTATTTTTTTTAATAATTTTCATGCTTAACAGTGTTATTGGAAAAGTTTCCTCTTTAAAAATGGTTTTTATTTTTGGAAATTATATAAGCTTATAAACTTTTATTGTAAAAAATAAAATAAAATGATTTCAGAAATGCTGGATTCCATATTAGTATTTTATTATTGAAATAATTGAAAATATAACTGGAAATTACATTCCTATACTTCCTTTCCATTTTCAGTTTTATTAACCTCGAAAATTACAAATGATTCAAAATACATTTTAATTCTGTTTTACAATTTATGCTGTCTTTTGTAACAAAAAAAATGATAAATACCAATTCTTCATCGAAGATTCAACAGTTTAACATAAAAAGTATTTAAACAATAGATGAGAAAAATAGATAGTAAAATTTGCTTTGGTAAGTAAGAGAAATTTCAGGGCATAACACTATGTTTATATCTTTTCATCTTTATTTAAAAAAAGACAGTTACATTTTTTAAGACATTTATAGACAAATAGTCTTAAGATTTTTTTTTTGTTCAATTATAGTTAAGTTCAGTTAACATGAAACAGTTTTTATTTTTTTAAATAAAAAAAGAAGTATGTAAGATTTCGTAATGTTGAATAGTTCTGTAATTAATCAACAACTAATAAAATTCAGCGAAAATTCTATGTACTTTTCTAAAACAAAATATAATTGTGTGATTAATTTTTGGCGAAGAAATGTCTTTACTACATTTATTATAATAAAGTGAATAGTCTTTGAATTACATTTTTTTTACTTTAATTAATGCTTGAAATATTTTATTCAAGCTTTCGTTGCATCATATGAGAAGCTATAACAACAGCAATATAAATAATTTCGATAAACTATGAAATAGAAAATGTCTGTTGAAAATACTACAATTCTATTTTATTTTTGTATTTTGCATTTTACAATTCTATCATTTTATATTTGTTTAATTTTAATTTAATATAATAAACAAATTGTTTAGTTTAAAAAATACCGAGAGATTACAAACTGACTAAAATTGAACGTACACGAGGGGAGAGCAGTCTTAACCTAAAATACGGTATTTTGACACAACGACAAATTGAGTGCATTGAAAAATCCACCTACCTGACCACAGCGCCCCTTGTGTTGTGCTGGCCCGTTCTGGCCTCTCGACGTCTTGAGAACACCGATTGTTGACTCGTCGGCTGAGTTGACGACTGATGGAACTGTAAAGTGGGACAACTGATATGCTTTTCCTAATAACCAATGAATAAAATTCAGAAACTTTTTTAATATAATTATTTAACAAAAGCATATTTTAAATTTTAGTGTAAACCTTAAATGCAATAATTTTGAACTAAATAATAATATAGGATCTATTGTGAAGAGCTATTTAAACCTTACTTTTAAAGTTAAAGTAAATAAATAAATATACAAATAATATAACAAATAATACATAATATTTTTAAAGTAGTAAAAGAGAATGAACGTAAGAAATAGAGAGAGAAAGAAAACTAAAGAAAGAAAAATTCCCTTTATATTAATAAGAGCTTAATTGTTTAAGAATTTTCTGTGTATAACATCCATCCAAGAAAATGTTTGTCTGACGCATCTTTGGACTTCATTTAATGTTTCTATAGATATGTTTATCTGAGAAAAAAAAAACTTTATTAAAAAAAGGACCATAAGAATGTATAAAACGTAGAAACCTATCCAAAAATAAATCTGTAAGACTCTAATTTTGTTTGTTTGTTGGAATAAAATTAATTAAATTTATTAATCATCATAAATTTAAAAATGCTGAACCAAAAATGTTTTGTAACGACATTAATCAAATATGAAATGTACTTAATTTACGACAAAATACATCATTCAGAAATTTTTGAGGTTAGGAACTGTCTTTAACAACAAGCTTCAAATAACTTTTCTTAAACTGCTTCTTTTTAATTAATTGAAAATTATACTTTTGTTTCATTTTAAGGTTTTAATTAATCTTTCATTAAAATGTAAAATTTATACTTTATTTTCAATGAATGTTTTACCTTCCGAAATGTAATGCTTTTGATACATTATTTTTATGAAAAACTATATTGTTTCTTTTAAAGAAATGAGATTCTAGTCTTCACATTATTCCACTTTTTAAATACAAGTTTAGATACTGCCAATCTTTTTTTCGTATAATAACTTCATGAGTTTATAACGTAAATACCGTATTGTAAATTCAAACAATTCTGAATCTTTGCTAATTGAGGCAGACACAGGCTTCACGTAGTCTCATGTAAAGTTAGAAAATTTATCTTTTTCTGTATTTACATTTAGACATTACTTTAGGATGATCTGATGCATTTATTGAATAATTTATTGATGCATTTATTGATAATATATTTAAGCATTTGTTTATAATGTTCAATTAATGCCAGGAATCAAGAACCAGTTTTGAAACCTTGTCGTATTACCAATGTAGCTTAGAAACACGTACAGAAGTATTGTGACCGTAACATTGGTCTCTAAAAGCAGCGACATTAAGAAAGTCAATTTTTTCATTAACTATTTCAAGTTTTGAATTTTTCTTTATGTGCTTGTGCTAATTCTTTATTTTGTTTGAGTAATCTGAATGTATGTTATTTTTAAGCATTCAATTACATACGTCAACGAGCTAGATAGCAAATATTTTTAAAATATTCTAAATATTATGAGAAAAGATTAAAATTATTTCTGTCAACACATAAATTAATCCCCAAAATGAAATTCATAACAAAGATCCACTATAATTTTTACAATTAAAACATTGAGATAAGATTTTAATGTATAATGACATTTTGTGAGAGACTAGAAGATCATTTCCTCTTTAGGAATTATTTAGTAATTCCCGCGCAATATTTTAATGTGAGCGACACCTCATGATGTAAAGCAACTCATTATTTAAAAATGAACTGTATAACTTCTGCATTTTAATGAAAAATAAAATATTTATGCAGGTGAATTATTTATGAATTAATAATCCTATTTTTTAATTTAATATATATAAGAGATTAAATTTGGAAATAAATATTCAATTGAAAAACATTTATATATAATACGAGTTCTCCCCAAAAATTGTTACAAATTCAATAAAATTAATATTAGTTGTATTCTTTATTAATAAAGATTGTTATTTAAGCTTTTTTCTCTGTTTTGATATTAATGATCACAGAATAACTTAAAAATCTTTTAAGATAACTATGTAAAATTAATCAATTTTGTATCTTTATAAATTGAAGCAACAAACAGAGGCTTTCTATACAGATTTATCGAATTATACAATAATTGCTCGTCAAAATTAGTCAACCATTTACAAGCCTGATTTGAAAGCAATCATCACTAGGAAGAAAGTAAAATAAGACTTTTTATTATTATTTGTGACAATTCTCACGTGTCTTATCGCAAATAATAATCGAGCCGATCAATCTTGGCTGTCAGTACACGTGGTGCTAACTGACCTATAACGAAACAGGTGAACTGTTGGAAAATGAATTAATGGTATCGTGAGCTGCTGAATTACTCCTGATACAACAAATCCATTAAAAGCAAATCTTTTATGCATATGATCTAATGGAAAGATTTGTGAACTAGGATAAGTAGAATTTAGATTAATTATATAAAATGTTCCATTCATTGCAAAATTAATAAGCGAAAAAGAGAGAGAGAGAGAATTTAATTTCTGATTTCAAGTTTGATGTTCAAATGAGGATTTTTATTAAATCACGGTAATATTGTTGCTAAATATTGTTACAGGTTTGAAAGTATTGTAATGGCAAAATAGCCACTACGTAAAATATAACGACATTCGAAGAAAGATAATCTATACCGTTAAGCTTTTAAAATCCTTGACAATTTCGTTTTCAAGATGAATTCTTAGTTGAAACTAGCTGTTCTTAGTATATCTCTTTCTGTAAAATAAGGAAGTTCATGTCGTTTCTACATGCTTTAATCTAGAATCTTCCCTGAGGGCTAATCAAGAGGCCTCCGCTAATTCGTTACTAAGCACCTTGGCCCTAAAACGTACGTTATAACGTAGATTCCACCATTCATAATGACTGCATAACACAATGTGCGCACTTCTGCACTCTAGTTGGAAGCGGGATTAGGGAAAAGTAAAACAAAAACCAAAAAAAAAAAAAGGAAGGCTCACTAATAAGCAAACTTTCTTACCTTGTGGTTACTCGAAGTGATCAGTTCGTTATCTTAAGAAACTCGTGGAGGCCAATTGTATTCATTTAACAATCTAAAACCCATCCGGGAATCCCTTTGGAAGATGTGCTTTAATTAATGACCAGTTCTCTCTCCCTCTTTCTCTCAACTTTTTTTTTTTTTTTTTTTTAATGCTTAAAAATTTGCTGAGAGCGAACGCGTCTTACTCTTTGGAGTAATTAAATGCTGCAAATGATAAAAGGCGATAGGACGGATTCTAATTAAATCGCCCTAGAAAACCGCTGGCTGCGAAATTTTTCCTGCGCCCTCGTAGAATATTCGCTTCGAGTAATTTAGTTCCTAAGACGGCGTTTTATTGGTTGCTAATAATTACCACGAAACACAACAGTTGCCCTCCTTCGTCGTCATTATTACCGGATATTAAGAAAGTCGGATATGAGATGCTTTATCATGCAAAATCAATGACAAATGAGACCGCGGAATTCCGATTCAGTCATAACACATGAGCAAATCTAGCGTTAGATATGTTATCGCTAATTCTTAGCACAAGAGTTATATAATATAAATAGGGAGTTTAAAAAAAAAAAAAAAAAAGGAGATGAAGAAGAGATAGGAGGGGGGAGTAATTAATGCGTTTCTGCTGCGCCGTATTTCGATAACAAACACTTATTAAAAATAAGCTTACTTACTCACGTTTTACAGTTCGTTTGGACTGTTTCCGCTAATGAAATATCGGCAGAAAGAATCGTTATTAGGCGCCTTGACGACTGCTTAAGCAAAAATAAGAAAAGCTTTTCGATTCTTGGGTTCGGTTAAATGGTTCAGGTTGTCTCAGTGGCGGGCGGGCAAAGTTTTCGATCTAATGTTCTCGAAATGACCCAAAAACTTATCAAATTTATGCAAATGTAAACTAGGGACATGCAATCACGTGCCGGGTGGAGGAACAATGCACCCGCCCCGCACGCTATTGGAGGTCCTGTCCGGATGATCGCCATGCCAACCAAACGGGCCTCCATTGTGCGCACGCGCAGCCCGGCAGATTACCCTCCTAAAACTCCGGAGTTTTACGAGGGTTCCTGGAAAATTTCCAACTCAGGCATCCCGTCAGAATCCATCTCCGAGCGCAGTAATATCGCAGCAGTAATCCCTTCACTTTCCCCAAATCCCCTTTTATCCCACAGTGCACAAGAAAAACCAATAAATGGGACAAACATATGCGCCCACTGACAAATACTGAACTTTAGAAAACAAGAAAGAGAAAAAAAATATGTGGAAAGCTGCAATGATTACGTCTAGCGAGTTTGTTAAAAAAAAAAAGTATGTTTTTCATCAGAGATCTAATTTTCAATAAGACTATTATTGCTCGGTGGGTGGCAAATCCTAAATGATTCGTTCTACAAAAATAATTATTGCTACTTTCATCACCCTTCTGCATATTGATTTTTCTTATTGAAAAAAAAAAATAAAAAAAATATGGAGGTATGAAAAAAAATTAACGATTTTCAGTAATGATGTATTAGGCTATATACAGAAAGGGTTTTAATATTGAAGCAGGAAGAATCCAATTTCAAATACACTGTAAAAAAGATCTTTACATTTCTTAATTTCCGTATTTATTTTTCAAGCTGAAGTGAGAGAAAGCTTACATTTTCACTAAATTCAAAACAACTAACTAAAATGATACTTAAAGAAATATAAATTACAAACAAATGAAATTCTCTTTGAAATTAATATCGAAATTTTGCATTGCAGTTTATAAAGTATCCTCAAATTTAGGCTATTAAAAAAAATCTCTACATCACAATTTCATATTCTGGAAAAGATTACAGAATCTCTGTATTTCATTTCTTAGCTAAGTTGCTTTTATCTTCAAATAATTAAACAGTAACACACAGGAGGTAAAGTTTTAGATTTCTGAGAGAATCTTTTATAATTAATAGTTTCCAAATAACAATACTAACATCATTCCAAGTAGTATTATTAAAATCAAGCAGTTGAAAAGTATTAAATAAGTCTTCAGTGAAAAGTGTATTTAGAATATAAATCTATAAAGATTTTTTTATAACTGGTTATAGCTTTAAAAGCTTCTTTAAAAGACTCCAACCACAAACAAGAAAGGAGGAGAACTTCGGTAAATACGTTTTTCGGCTGCATTTATTATTCATAAGATGAAGGTATTTTAATTCACCTAAACCAAGATAGAAGCAAGCCCAAGGATCTTTGTCTACAATGATGTCCTACCATTTTAAGAACTTAATTACTTATAAATATTCAAGATTCTTTGCTGCAGCAGGTAGGTTTTATTCCCTTATTAAAATAAATTAATGTTGAAAAGGGCATCTTATTTCCTTAGTATGTTACAGATTCAAATGAGTATCTGAAATGATGAATTTTTAATATGCTGTAAAAAGATAACTAACATTTTTTGCTGAAAAATTAGGTCAAATGTGATATTTTTGTAAGTGTGGTATTTTTATATTTATATTTTGTAACAAATTGTTAGTAAACTAACTTCTTTTGCTTGAAACATAATCCAGCATTGTTATTATTATTTTTTTTAATGAACTATAAAATCTACGACAAATTTTTCAGTATTATTTAGGCATTGTTGAATCGACTAAACTACGGGCCAAATTTTTTAAAATAATTCATAAACACTGTGATTTTCAGTTGATCCCAATAAACTTAGAAATCATTTTTTTCTGAGAATCATCTTTTGTGAGCTTCTTTCATTTCTTTAGAAAAGATGAAAATTATAGACGAATTTAAAAAAGCTAACACACTTGCTTAAAATTATTGTAAGCAAGTGTGGTAGCTTATTTAACTTCCTCCGTAACCGTATTCACACACATTAAATTTTATTCGCAGATGAAATTATATATTCTGAAATTTCAAGAAGGTAGCAAGATCTGTAATGCTGGCAGCCATAATTAGGAAACACTTGGACGTAAAATCAACATGAATTTTTTTTTCATGATACCGAGATCATATCTGAAAAAAAAAAGAATGATTGTCTTATCATAGAAAATTCCATAATTTTTTTTCAGTGTATTTAAAAATTATAAGTTAAAATACAACAAAATGTTTTTTCGTTAGAACAAAGTTAGCATTTAATGATAAATTTCTATGAAAAAGAATAAAGAAAAAAAAAATCTCAAATCAATGAGCAGATATCCGGTTGTTTCGATATGATGAAGCTAATTGAGGGTTTTGCAAGAATTCTTTTTATCACCGCCCAAAAGTGAAATGATTAAAGGTATCCAAGGTATCATGAAGAGAAATGTTCAAATCGCTAAAATTAAAATTATCAATACTACATATAAAATTGAATGCAGACAATAGCTAAGGATAAGTTAAAATATAATTTTCAAGGCAGACACTATCTCTTTTCTTGTTTTCATCTGAAAAAAATCGATAAAAATTTTTAAAGCGAAAACAAGAATCTATTTAATATTCGTGGAAAATGACCTTGGCATTTTAAGATTATTTTCTTGTGGAATCAACACTTCGTTTTCTTTGTAATCGTGAAAGATGGTATTCAATCACTGAATTACAATTTTTTAGACTAAATAAATCTTAGATGAAAATGCTATTATAAATGGTAAAAGTCATCTTTTAATTTTTATCTTTTTAAAAAATTAAAAATTGGAAAAGTTTAAATTTATTTTTTATTTTTTTATGCCAACAGAAGTCCATTTGATACTTGTTGCTGTCCCTTAACAGAAATTTAGAAAATTATATTGAAAAATCGAGCCATAATTTCATTAAAAAAAATAGAATCATACATTTTGCTAAAAAACAATATTAAAAAGCATTTTTTATTAAAGTATTTAGTGTCAATTCAGAGCAATAGTATAATAATCAACCAGTATTGAAATAATAGAATAAAAGTAGAACAAAACAGACCATGGATCCAAATAAATAGTTCAAATTCTGAATATTTAAGGTAATTAATGAAGCTAAAGTTTCCTAAAAAAAGTTTTTAATGAAAAAAACCAAGTTTCTAAGTATCATTTGAAATTCTTTTATTTCCGTAGTCTTTGATGTATGTTTTACGTAAGGCTTTATATAAATTGTCACTCTTTGTCACTTGGCTTTGTCAATGCTGCAACACACCAATTATTGTTGTAATTATTATTTTTGTTTTCTATGGAAAAGGAGAACCAAGATAATAAACGAATCCACAACATTATCATCGTCCCTTTAATATACATTACAAAGAAGTTTTACAAACAAGACAACCTACCATAACCATAACTTTGGTGGCGACAATTTCACAACAGCAAACGGCCATTTATGTAAAGTATATCGTCACCACTGCTGCTTCTCATTCCCTTATTTTGCATCTGTCAAGCAGTGAAAAACAGGGTTTAGCAATGTTATGCGTTTATCCACTCCCCGGGGAGCCCTCAACATCTCTCGCACCAAGCAAATCCTCACCTTTAGTGTGATACACGTAACTCAAATTGATATACCGAGCCATTACAAAACTACAGCAAAAAAAGTGTTTTATGACGAAATGCCTTGTAAGGACAAAAAAACACAACAAAAACCCAATGTTTACACAATGTCAGAATGGTAAATTTATATTCGAATAAACAAAGCAAGACAAAAGTCAATAAACAAAATATTTTCATTTCAAATTTATGCAAAGGATGCTTCAAATAATTAAATGTAATGAATTTATTTAAGAATGTACTTAATTTAAGCTTCAAGACCTTTAGTATTCTAATTCTATTTTATATTGCTTGTGTAAATGGTTTTTAATTTTAATGAATTTCTGAGAAATAAGCCTTCGATTCCAATATTCTATAGTAAAAAAAAAGAAAAAAAGATTTAATCGTTTTGATAGGTAAACAGTTAATTTTTTTCGGTTGAATAATTTTGTCATTAATGCATAAAATATGTGTCTCTTGCTTTGTATATCACCAACTATAAAGAAATAGTAAAATGGAAAATTGAGCATCATTCTTTCACCAAACAAGTATTGATGGGAATCTCTTGAAGGGAGATGACTAATGGAAGTGGTTTGTATTTCATCTGGAAAGGTTAGGTTCCTAAAAACACAATAGTGAAAGAAATTCAGTCTCTGTGTATCGAAATTCCTGAAAGTCTCTTAACTTACTCATTCAAGAAGTAAGAGCCAATAATGATCTGACAAATGAGTCTAAAGATGGCTCAAATATATTGGTTCAAATACAATTCACGATATAGTATTACTTTGAAAATACAATGGCATCCATGAGGAACATTAATGTCTTTCGAAGTGGTTTTCAAAACAGTGTTCAATTTCTTACCAAAATATTTGAGTCATTTGAAAAATTGGATTTATGAATTTTTGATAACTGCTGACAAAGTCAAGCCATTAGTAAACTATATCTTGCAAGTAAACATATATATATATATATATATATATATATATATATATATATATTTATATTTTGCGTTTTCCCAATCTAAGTTTCAGAATAGCAGCTTCTTAGAAAAAGTAGCCTACTTCTACACAACTTCAATTAATATCTAATTAGAAAAATGTATTTACTTTATTAACCCCGCTTATTTAGAATAAAGATATATAAGAAAAAAAAATCAGTATAATCAAAATCAGTTTCAGGTTTAATAATTTGAAGACGATAAATAATCAACTGTTGCGTTTCATTGACAAAGTTATTGTTTTATTTAAGACACTTGGACTCATTGGATGTCCTTATATATACCTGAAAGGCTCTCTTTATCCTTTTAAATAATACAAAATATAATTTTAACTTGCAAAGACTAACTTTTTTAATATTACTTTTAAACAATGCTGCCATGAGAGATCAGTACATGCGCTGTGGAGAAGGTTTCATAGTCTGTTATTCCATAACTGACAGACGAAGTTTTGAAGAAGCTGTGGAATATAGAAAGCTCATCAGCAAAGTTCGGAATTCTGACGACATTCCAGTTGTTTTGGTTGGCAACAAGTATGATCTTGAACATAACTAAATGGTAATTACCAAGAAGAGTTATTACTTCGAGAGCATGTTTTAATTGTTATTAATCGCTTTCCTAGATTATCAGATAAAAATGCTTATAAAAAAAAATTCCATTTCAATTTAAAAATATTTAAAAAAAAAGCAAATGCCACGCATTACTCTATAATATTCCAGTTAAACATGTCAATGCTGGGTTAGAATTCAAAAGATTTTATAAAATAAATAAATTTTAAATTAATTAATTATTTTTTAAATGTCTTTATAATAAATTTTATAAATTTATTTTACAGTACATTTACTCATCTTAGCCATCATATTGCCACTGACATAACCTGCAGAATTGCGTTTCCCAACCTTTCTCGTGTCGCGACCCCCTTCTCTTCGTGCCAAGTAACCTGCGACTCCCGCCACATTTGCATAAAAATGCATTTTTAATAGGGTAAAGGAAATACATTTAAAATAGATTTTTTTAGAATAAAATTCTAACCTTATATTTAATTAACATCGAGACACCGATTAAAAATGAATTTTCATATTGAATTTTGCATAATAGGGATTTTTTTTTCATTTTATTATTTCTAAATGATATTTAGAAATATAAATTTTATTCTAATGATAACAGTGAATTTGTATATTTTATGTTGAGGAAGTGAATCAAGGTATGTGGAGGGTGGGGGTGGGGATTTAAAAATATATAAAGACCCACCGTAGCAAATAACTGAAATAAAATAAAAGATTTAATATATATGAACATGGCGGGCTTTTATATTTTTTAAGTATCCTCTGCGGTAGACCTTAAGTCACTTCTTTTCATTTATCATAAATCAGTGTTGGAACCACTAGTAGAATATTGCAGTGTAGCCAACTTCAATTAAGTAAATGTTGAAAACCTTCATGATGAAATTTCCTATAAAAATAATTGCAACCAATAATAACCGCGGCGATCCCCCAGAAAATACTTTATTACCTTTATCGGGGTCGCGACCCCCAGGTTGGGAACCCGTGCTGTAGAATAACAATCTCCATATTGAAAGATTTTAACTAGAAAGACTTGCAGATTAATATATATGAAATAAATAATATTTTGTAATACATAATAAGTAATAAAAATAACTTAGAAATAATTAAGAACCTACTATAAGATGCTTGAACTTTTCACTTTTTATATGAGAAGCTGCATGAGAAAAACCACTGAATTAACAGTTGGGAAATTTAAGTATTGTATTGCTACAATAGACAATAAAGCTTAAATGCTGTCAAATGAATTGAATTTGTTACATGGCCCAAGATACAGAACAGACTTCTGAAATATTTTGGAATAATACTGAAAACATTTATAAAGATTTTCATATAAATTTTAATTAATCTAGTAAAAAAAAAAGCAATATATTGATTATTATAATTACATTACAGATGAAGTCTTTAAAACTTCTAAGAAGGATAAGATTAAGTTGTGGAAGCGTCGGAACTACAAAAAATCTATGATGATCTTCATGAAGATTTTAAATGTGGAATTTTAGTCCTTGTATTGAATAATTGGAGAATTAAATTCGAAGAATAAATCCCCAAATCTGAATTGAACTCAGATCAGCGAAAAGTAAAACTATAAATTGACCACCAAATGTTACTCTATACCAGGGATGCACAACCTTAGGAAGTGTGAGGGCCAATATTTTTATAGAAGTTCTGATGGAGGGTCGCAGCGTCCCATCCTCCAACCTCCCAACCCTTACTATTTTTACTAATTAATGATTTCATAATGCCATTTATAATAATAGCAATAATAATACATGTAATTTGCATAAACTTCAAATTAGCAAATAATGCTCTAGTTGTGTTTTATACCAACATTCCAATAATCAAGTCTGAGACAGTTGCTATTGCAAGTTATGACATTTTGCAATGTTCTGTTGGCAGCAATGTAAAGGCTCAAATTTAATTTTACTTTGACACTACCGGGCATCGGGTTGTGCACCCCTAGTCTGTACTATCCATACAGCTGTGCGCCTATATAGACTACAGTTGAAGTAGACTATGTAAGATGCATGGCAACAATTTCTGAAAACATTTCAATCGTTCGTTGCCTACGAAATGCCTTTCCATATTATCGCACAAATAGGGCGCCCACCACCAAACTTCTATTTAACTTAAATTCACAAAATCTTAAGAGCAATATTGAAAATTCTTTTTGTATCTGTTACATAAATATAATTTCAGGCCTATAAATAGCCAAAAGAATGCTACATCACATAAATATGTTGCTTCTGATCATGCAATTACAACTCACAATTTCACTCCATACTTAACCATAGTTTGGACTGATGAAATATCAGTTTTATTTCAGTTTCATGGTATTAGTCATAAATAGTTTCCATAATATTTATGTGCAGATACTATTCCAAAAGCATCAAATTTTTGAAAACATTATTTAGAAAATAAAGAGAAGAGTGTTTAAGTGGGCAGCTAGAAACAAAATTACCGTATGACTTCCAGCAATCATTCTACATCCTGTAGTTCCTCGGTGTTATAACTGATATTAAACATTAAAAAAGAGGAGGAATACGTCGATACAATTTTTAAAGCCAAGATATATCCGCAGCTGCTCAGGTATATGGGTTTATTTCGCAAGCGAAACAATCATTTCCTATGTTTCTCCTTTATATTCAGCGGGATTCACGTCAAAAGATGATGATAGATAGATTTCGTAATTGGGAAACAATTACGAAATCTGTTATCCACAACTAAATATGAAACTGAATATAAATGGGATGGTAATCATGAATTGTTTAGGGCTTCATTTAGAAAAATCGGCAATAATTCTGACAAAGAAATCAATATACAACTTCTTAAATTCATCAACTATGAATAACTTATATCTCGGTAAGAGATTCTTGGAATTAGTGATCACTTTACATACTTTTTTATCAATTTTTGGGGCAGCTGAAATTGTATCTTTTCAGCAAAACAGTCAGAAAACTCCATTTTTTTGCTGAAAAGATACAAAATCTGGATGTAAATTCATTTTCCTATAGTTCATAGATACAGTCCTATTCAGCTAAAATAATGCCTGCATGACATAAGTAAAACTTTCTTCTCTCTGGTATAAAATCTCTATATCATTTAGAATAATTTAGAAAATATTAAATAACTTCTACATACTTTGAATGTGGTAACATCACTTGCAATTATTCTCTTCAGAAAACTTTGAAACTGCGACGAAGCGAAATTTTAATTCCTCACTACTTTCAACGTCAATCTGATGAACCTAACCGAGGCTAAATCTCCCTTTCTTAAAACCTCCTTTACTGTTCAATAGTTTCGTAAGCTCAGCCAAAAATTCAAGTCTGGAAACATACTTTAATTACCCATATACCATCATTTACTGTTTTCAGACAATCATTTGTAGTAATCCAAATATCATTTTCATGGAGAATCACTGAAATCTCAAATAACTCCAGTGATGAAGCAGAGGAGGAGAAATTTTAAAGTACATCGACCGAACCACCACTGTTCATTGTGGCATGTGAAAAGACACACGAAGCCTATTATAATATTTGCTATGAGTCTTTTACTGTACGATATCAATGAACTGTAGACTGATTCAGTATGTATGGATGCCACAATGAACAAAACTAAGAGAAACATATAAATGTTGCAAGTTGCAATCATGGTATTATCTTTACAACATTTTAGAAGAAATCAGTCAAGAATTAAGGAAATAGCTACTATCAGCAATAAAAAAAAATATCCGACAATAGAAAAAAATTGAAGCAAGAATCTAACACTCTCCGAACAAAACTACATAGAAAAATATACATCATTGGACTGATCTCATATAGAACATAGACAGAAATAACAACAGAAATTTCGTAAGTACAAATTAACTTCAACGAATTATTAAAAGATCACCCCACAAGAAGTTATTAAAAAAAATCACCTTAATAAAATTTTTAAAAAAAAATCAATCTATTTGATGATACAAGCTTTTTATGTTCTGTTGGATTTGTTAAATGCTACTGTTTGAACTTGATTATTAATAATTTAATCTATTTGAAAGTAGCTTATAACAAGTTTAATATAGCTTAATAAAAAGAAAGCAAAAAGCTGTAATTACTTTATTCTGCAAATAAAATGACACAACGAAAGATTTATTTACATTAAATAAATCAAAACAATAATAGTTCAAAGAACATATTGTTAATGAAACCTATTGAAAATATACAACAATGGTAAATGGAAATACCCTCTCAAAAAAAATACTGAAGAATGATAACATCTGCAGATGTTAAAAAAAATCGACCAACTTGATTTTGTCGTGGAAGTAATCTGGAAGTTATGTAAGGTAACCTAAATTATATCTTTATTACCTTTTATGCAAAGGGAATAGTACAAAAATTTATTTAATAAAAACAAATCTGAAAATTTGACTTAAGTTTTACTGAAAGTCCTACAGTATAAGGTTTCAAGAAGCACTTTATCGTTCAGTAACCTGATCTACTACTAAATTACCAGTTGCCTTTCTTCATGTAATGTCAGAACATTAATATCCGCAGAAAAAAAGTAATGGTAAGTCTAGAGCAGTGTTCCTCATTTTTTTTTTTGCTTCACGGTACACTTTTGTATTAGCAGAAATCACGCGGTATACCAAATCTAGTCCCTAAAACATCTAGGATCAAATTTTTTCAAAGCTTTTATTGCTATCACAGAATCCTTTGAAAAGCATCTAAGATTTACCAAAATCTGTTTTTAAATAAAAGATAGGGGAGACCGGGGTCAGTTGGCATAAGGGGTTAGTTGGCCCACAGCTTCTATTTCCTGCCACCGTGTAGCTAGAGCGCTGACATCTTGGTAGTGGGAAGTGTATGTAAAGGTGCACCATCCACTGTGACTTTAGTTTGCTTGGAAGCGTCACGAAGGAAGTGATCCCTGTTTCATCGTTTTTCTGACTGGTGAGTAAACTTTTTCATCGTTTTTCTGACTGGTGAGTAAACTTTTTCATCGTAAATTTTTTTGTTCTGGTGATCATATAGATCGAATTAAGGTACTGCTGATGACGGTTCTCGAAAGAGTGGATAACTGTGGTTGCATCCATGTATCATAATCTTTTGTTTCTGATGTTTGGGATTGTGTGGTATCCATTTTGTCTTGGAAATCCCTGTGGGGCTAGTTAGCATAGTTAGGGTAGGGGTCAGTTGGCATAGCTATGACAAATGGTTAAAAAGGGGAAAAACTGGAGACGGCCAGACGAGGAAGACTAAATTTGGTACGACCAAACTAAAGTTCTGCGAAAATTGAACCCATCTGTTCAAATAATTCCTACATTTGTGTTTGATATCAAACAAATAACTATAGGTAGCTAAGAATTCATTGTTCATACATTTAATTTAATTTGTCATACAATTGTTGTTTTTTTTTGTTCAAGTATTATTAAAATAAAATTTTATTTTTCTAGAAAATTGCTGTGTTCTGCTCAAGTACCCCTATCCATAGCATGTTATGCCAACTCGCCCCTAGGGGTATGCCAACTAGCCCCGCACCCGGGGTTAGTTGGCATAGTTGCAAGCTTTTAGGAAAAGTGTTTTTGGGATTACCTAAACACGAATTTAATTAATGGGTCCTATATAATTTTGTAGTAAAAAAGATAAGCTATCCGCCGCATTCACCAGAATCCCCCTAAGTATTGCACAAAACAATAGAAAAATCAAAAACCAAAATCTATGCCAACTAGCCCCGGTCTCCCCTACCCTGAAATAACAAAATCCGATTTGAATGAGATTTAATACTTTATTAACTTTAATTGTCAGAATGAAACAGAATGTAGTTCATATTTCTGTTATTTGATGTTATTTTATTCTAGATACGAACATATGACTTGCGTGAAGCTTAATGATGATTACAAATGCATTCTCAGAATTTTCTTGCTGCACACTAAAGGTATCCTCACGGCACAACTGTGAGAAGCATTGATCTGCAGCAATATTTCTCAACCTCCGGGCCGCGAGAGATTCTTCTTCAGTTTGTCATTTTAATATGCTAAGTGTTTTTACTAATAAATATTTGGAGCTTAACTGTTCTAAGTCGTCAATGAATCGAAAACTCAGATCACCTACAGTGGCTGTAACTTCCAATTATGATAAAATATTGATCACTTAGTTAATCCTGGAAGTCATTGCAGCAGATAGTAGTATGGCGGCATTAGAGGAACAACTTTCTGTGAGTTCAGAAAGATCAGATCCTGCACAGTCAAGAGTCATTCGGAATTTTATCAATACAGTACACCAATCAAAAATCAACACAGTCAACTACATTAATTTAATGAAATTGCTCTGAGGAAATTACAAATCGCTACAAGGTTTCATTAAGATCATTCATTGATAATACTGAATTCTCTATCTCTCTATGTTTTAGTCTTACGACTAAATTCGTCCCCATGATAATCGCTCTCCAACTCTCTTGATCTTCGGCTCTTCTCTTCAGTTCAGCAAAGGATGCACTTACAGCTTTTCGCTGTAACAGCCCAATAAGCGTGTTTCTCGGCCTTCCACAAGGTCTATTCCCGGGGATGTTTTCCTCCACCATGGCGACCAGCATACCACCGTGAGGTGTTGCATGGTCAATCCATTTTAACTTGCGTGTTCTAATCGTCGCCATTAAAGAGAGTTTCTCACCAACTCTCTGCAGCACCTGTTCATTTGAAATTCGGTCTATCC
This sequence comes from Thereuonema tuberculata, assembly GCA_023159025.1. Lineage (NCBI taxonomy): Eukaryota > Metazoa > Arthropoda > Chilopoda > Scutigeromorpha > Scutigeridae > Thereuonema > Thereuonema tuberculata. The sequence continues at coordinate 165,455,084 of JAFIDM010012231.1, forward strand.
GTAGCCAGCAACACATCTCTAGAGCTTCAAATCTTTTGGTGACCAATTACTATTGAATTATCATATTTAAATTTAGTATTATATTTGTCATGTCAAATTATAGATTTATTAATATTTTATTTCAAGGGGATACAATATTTAATGGAAACTTTTATAAAAATTGAAAACCTATTTAAAATTGCAGGGACCGGGGCCGCGGTTTCACGAAGGTTAAAAAAATACTGGTCTAGAGTATCAGAGATGTCTTGTAACTATATTTTTTAGCTGTTTTGTCTGGCTTAAATAATTTTAATTGTATGCAAGCTTAAAAGCAAAGTATAATTTCGAGAAAAGACCATTAAACTTATTAAGTCTTCACATACAGTCGAGCAAATCTAATCCACAATCCCGAAATCCGGAACTTTTCAAGATGATATGCTACTTATGTGGTAATGCATATGTGCGCATTCATTCTCCTTTCGCTGAGGGATTCATCGGTCACCTAAGAAACATTAAGAAAGATAAACTGATGCTAATTGCTTGGAATTACAAAGTCAAAGAATTTGTCTGGATTTTCTATCAACGGAATCTAGTGTATTTCTTTCTGTCATTAACCAAACCTAAATAAATAAATTTATAATCTTTATTTGTTTCATTTGTACTCATAAATATTCACTTTTATAAAAGTAAATATTTTTTAGAAAAAGAAACAAAGCTTAACGTGCAGATAAAGATGTCAAAGAAAAGAGGAATTACCCATCATGCACACAATCTGTTTTGTTTTGTTTTCATTGTGTGCAAGATGGGTAATTTCCCTTTTCTTTAAATATTTTTTCTTCTTTGCAACACCATCATACCATATTCCATAATCCGGAAAAATCTAACATCCGAAATATTGTAGGTCCCAAGCATTCTGGATTAGAGATGCTCAACTGTAGCCTACTCTCTATTAACATTGTATAACAAATTTAACATGGAGCAACTTCACATAATTACTCTACTTAGTTTATTTACAAGAAACAATTTCTTAATGAACTTTTTTTTTTAATTGTCTCCACTTTATTGAAAATTGTCTCCACTTTTTAACCTTCTCAATTATTAATAGATAAAATGTTTGATAAACTTTTTATACAATAGAAAGCAAATAAATCAAAGAAGCATAAAAGTAAAAAAAAAAATTAACCTATTCACACCTTAAAACTATTCAGAAGTCGTAGTGAGCCATAATATTATCTGCATGAAATGCAAAGAATATGAAAAAAGTCAAATTTTGTGTTTTGCTATGCAAGGTCAAAATAAAAATTTCTGAATTATTCATATTTCGAATAAAAACTGTGAATGAGATTGACATTAATGAATATTATTTAAATTTAGATAATGGGATCCAATTTATTGCTTAATATTTACATAAAAAAACCTTCAAATTGATTTTTGATTTATTGCACATAATAAAGTTTTTTTTGTTTAATAAAGCATAATTAAACTATTATATATTTTATTTAATTGTGCAAAAAATTATGAAGTAAGCAAACATCAATATAGGAAAAAAAAAATACTGGAGCCGACTTACTGACTCTTTGAATCCTTTAATTTATCTCTTAGTTTAATAACTTAGAGATGTCAACTTATAATAGAAAACGAATGACTGTAAATTCTGAATAAACTATCAATCTTTAGAAACATACTATTTCTAAAAAAAATCAATAAAGCTTCAGACTCAATTGATATTAGACTTAACAATCAGCCATATCCTAGGAAAAAAGAAAGCAAAGTATGATTGATCAAACTTTAACCTTTGACATGAAAACGGTTTCCACTGCATCCATTTTTTATGTCTGCTTTAGATCTTAATAGAGTACAGGACTTTGCCAACAAATAGCTTCAATATTTGTGGACATACCCATGGACTGTGATAGCTTTCAATCCAATGAACAGAAGACAGGAGCAAGGCAAGTTTCACGCAATAAAAGGTATGTAGAAAGAGTTGGAAGAAATAAAAGGCATAAATTGAAAGAATTGAAGAATTAACGTACTCCTTTCTGCCTAAACTATAATGATATAATGAAATAGAATATATCAATAAAATTAAATAAAAAAAGAACACACAACATCCATTATAGAAGCATAATTACAAGGCGTGGAGTAAACTCAATGGGATTCATCTTCGGCACCTAAAAATAGAAATAGAATATATATCCATCAAAAAAATATATTGTCTTATTACAGCACATGTAATTTAGGAGTGCTCAGTGTTATGTTCGCGATGATTTTACATCACAGAATGTTTTTAACCATATTCATAAACAGTATTTGCAGATATTATGTTTGTGTTTTGATAACAATATCCATTCATCAAATATGTCGTTTACATTCTGGTAGTTGAAGGTGAAAGTTTATTAGAGAAACTATTAGAGAAGATTAGAGTTCTTGTCGAAGAAATTAGATTCAGAACTTTGAAGTTAATTGAAACTTATAGAAACACGGCTTAAAGTGGCTTAACAGGTAAATCCCTAACTTGTTATTTTAAACTACAATAGTATTAATATTAACATTAAGATGCGAAAGTCACCCAGGGTTTTTTTTTTTTTCAGTCTCCTCGTTATAAAATTGATTTTGGATTTGATTTATTAGATTTCTGTCTACTGAAGAAACGATTTACTTTTCAGTATTACACTAAAACATAATCACAAGATATGGATGCTTCTCTGCAAGATTTCGACTTGTTAACTGTTTGAAGGATATCTCCCATTTTTTATTTATTAAGTTCAAATACTTCATAGTACTTAGCTCAATTATTTATATATACTATTTCTCAATTAATCTTTAAATATCCAAAACATATTTTTAACATTTTGATGGAATTCTGACTTTGAGATAGTAAGTAGGACAAGACCCATCGCCTGTTCAAATAGTAGTTGATGTATTTATGCGCTCTCTTCTCTATAGATAGATAGATATCTTACAGAGAGAAACAGACAGACAGAAAGAACATGAGGAATGATAATGATGCAAATATTTCAGTCACGTCATGTATTTAGATCGTTTTAGATGAAGTCAGCATTTATATGGGTTTTTTTTTCCTCAAGTTCTAATCTTTACAAGGAAAATGATGCTTTTTACCTCCTAATTTTGTGAATCCTTTTCCCGTATGCATTTATTTGTAGTTATCGAAAGTTTCTTTCTTTTTCATGCTCTTTTGATCAGCTCTGGATTTATGATTTCATGTTTATTTATTTTTATCTTAAATTCTTTCTATTTTGTTCTTTTTTTCCCTCGATAGTTGTGCTTGTCCATTTACACCTTACTTACTTATTTTTTACTTACTTATTTCTATATTTCTGATCGTTTTAATGTATAATACTATATATATATTATATATATATATATATATACACATTCGCATTAGCAAAACTTTTTCTCTCCAGCCTTTCATCTTTATTGAACCATCTTTTACTTTAGTCTCTTCCATTGCAATTCTTTATTTCCGCATTTCCTTTCCCTCCCCTGCTTTTTTTTCTATTTTGATCTTTCTATTATGGCTTAGTTGTTCACCTTCACCCCAAACTAACAGGGCCACTACCGTTATTTTTTTTTCTGTTATTCCTTCTGAACTCTACCTTCCCCGCCTTCTGGTCGACCGGTCCCTTCCACCGCTTCTGTCTCTTCCCACCCGTTACTCAAGCCAAGTCAGTTGCCTTCGAAAGCTCGCAATAAACAACGTAACTCTGGATTCTGAAAGATTCTGTCTTTCATTTCGAATGACGGAAGTGAAAGAATTTTAGGACATAAAAGTCCAATATTCAACTTGAAAAAAGTACGAAAACTAGGAAATGCTACACAGTAGATGTTTAATTCTTGCTAAAGACCTTATATACTGTATGTGTGTATGTATGTATGGGTGATTCTACAGAAAACCTGTAATTCGTGTCACAGAGCAATAAATTGAAAATGATTGAAAAAATTTGTCATTTTTCAAAATCACACATTAAAGTACAAAATATACTACATTTTAGTATAATTTTTTTTTTTTGAATTTTATGGAATTTCCAAAAAAAAAGTTGTCCACAATAGGTGATTCGTCACTTCCGTGGACTGTCACAAGCTACAGTTGGATAGCTTCTAAAGATCCAAACTGCTTTATTTTTTAATATTTTTCAAATAATATATATATTGTGAAATCAGAAAATACATAAATTTAACATAATATAGAGTAACATCGAATTATCAGTAAAATTTTTTTGCAACCTCAAGTCTTGTCACAAGGTTTTGCCATCGCTTTTGTGGACATTCCTAAACTTTCTAAAAAATTCCATCCGATGCGTTAGTTGTCTTCCATTTCACTTAAAAACAAAAGTTTACACGGCGATTTTGGATTGGGAAGTCATTTTATTCGTCTGAGTCACACATTTGTCAGGAAAATATTACCTTTTTAGTCATTTTTAGCTCATCCCGTCACTTCTGTGGTCTTGTTTAGAACCTAATTTTTCTATGGAAAAATGATTATTTTTAGGCATGATAATTGAAATATGGTAAACTTAATTTTCTGAATGACACGTGTTCCTAACCTCAAAATGAAGAGCAGAAGGGTCAAGAAACATAAGTATTCGTCACTTCCGTGGACATCACTTCCGTGGACATTTGGGGTCCATGGAAGTGATAATCATCAACAATAGTGGATACTATGTTTTTCACGAAGACTTGTCTTTCACTTCCAGTCTTTGTTAAATGCTAATAAGGATATTTATAATTATATAAATATATATAATATAATATATGATATATGTAATTATATATTTATATTTTTATGGACGTTTAAGATTGACAGTCTGATTCATTTTTATTGTACATGATTTCCTCTTTTGATAAAAAGTTCTTTTAATTCATAAATTATAGTCTTCTATTTATTTATTTCATAGTTTTCCCACGTAAATTCACTATTTCGAATATAATTTATATTAAAATTCGACATCGTTATCAACACAAGTCACTTCTGTGGACATAGCCTACCATCATTTTTTTAAAAATAATCAAAATGCGTTGACCTGAACCACATATATCATGGATGTAAGAACATCAAAATCAATCATCTCAATTTTTTTGAAAAGGAAATCTTGTAATTTAGAATCTCAAATTTTTTTGACTGAAATTGCAGGTTTTCTGTAGATTCACCCGTATATACATAGGATTGAATTCGTTGGAGATCATTTCATTAAAATTAAGTTCCATTAATTTTGGTTTTAATGAAACATTTAGCAACATTTTATTAAACTATTTCTATTCTGCAAAAGCCAAGTTTCTTCTTCAGTTTATTGTCTAATGAACTAAATTTTTGATAACTGCAGAGCTTTCGTCATCACAGTGCCATGCCATTATTTGTGCTGAACTGAGAACTTGAAATATAAAAATATCTTAGCTAAATAAAATCTATACTAATGAAACATTTCTGCCAGCTTTTTATCCATCTTCTTTTGTTACAATATCGTATTTCAGATTGTTTTTTTTAAATTTTTTTTCCTATCACTTGGAGCTCTTCAATTAAAAATGATAATTTAAAATAATTTAACGACAAATTCGCTATAAAAAATTTGTAAAAAAGAGAATTACGAATCATTTAAGATAACAAAACTGAATTAATTTAGATTTTAAATACGAAAGAGAGAATGCGGATATACACAAGAACAAATATAGATCTAATTTTAGATATAAATACACTATAGATACATAGTTAGATATTAAATACGCTCTGTATACAAACCAACAATACTGCACATTATTCAAGAAATTTATATTTAAGAGGAATTTGTAACAGAAACTTAATACGCATAAAATTTTCATCAATAATTTTATCAATTCTAATTTCAATGGAATCTGTATTATGTTTCATTGAAACTAATTCTGGAAATGGTAAGTTTCCTCTTTAAAGTTTCCCCTAAAATGAATTAAAATAATTTAAAACTTCTTAATCTTTCAAGACAAAATTAGATTTCGCTTACATGAATCCAAGCTTGTAGGTAAATGCTTCTGTCCTCATGGACACATTATCGTAATTGTTCGACGTTGTTTCAAACCTTCTAAGTTGAACAAATGAAGCTTCAGATTTAAGACTTAAGGGGTCGTAAGACTTCAAGTCTGGAGACAATCGCGAGAATAAAATTCATTGTCTACGGTCACCCTTAATTATCTTTCCCAAGTAACCAATGAAAAGCTTTATTATCATAATCCTGTTAAATTAGTAAATTAAAACGGCCACTGATTAGATGTGAAAAATTACTTGAGGGAAGCTTTAATTGGTGTATTCTAAAGTTATCTTTGGATTTCCTCTGAAATATGAAAGTATTTGAAAAGATTCATTACATTCAAAAGTCATTTTAAATCAAAAGATATTTAAAACTGTATTAAACCAGGAGCTTCCTTCCCGATTTTCATTATTATTTATTTCATTATTAAATATTAGCCTTTCGTTATTATTATTTTTTATAAAATTAAATCAGTTAATATCCATTAACATCCTTTTCGCGAACAGTAGCAGCCATGTTCATTTCGAAGTGTGAACGAAGTGTGCAATGTAAGTTCGCGTGCGGTAGCCATGTCGCCCACGCTTTAGGGCTGTCTATCAACATTACCTGGATCGCTATTAGATATAGAGAAGGAAGCAGATATAAATTTGGTTAATTAATTTTACTGCCCTCCCGCTCCGATGATTTGTTTAATGTGACAAGTTTACAGCAATGTTGAGATAATAATTGAAAACTGAAGGACCGGGATTTAGCGCCTTGGTAGATTTAACACTGGGAAACCACCAGGGGGGAAAGGAAATTCACAGAATAATGTCACCAGTATTGGCTCAGTCCTTCTGTTCAACAATTAACTAATGTTTAATAATTTACACAAAATAGTAACTAATGAGTTGCAGTAACTAATTTCATATTCATATTTATATTAAAATTTCATATTCTAATGAATTGATTTTGTAGCCTTTCCATCATAAAATGGGTTATGTATTGAAGCTGAACTCTGTATTAGAAAATGAAAACAGCTGCTGATTCCTTTTCGACTTAAATGTATTATAAAATTTGTTTTTAAATATCTTTTCTTATGGAAATGATAAATTTCCAGTATCTAAATATTGACATATATGGTGATTTAATTAATATAAAAATAAAATATCCTTTAAAAATCTAATTTTAAAACATACATCTCCTTTAGGCGAAATTTAAAAAGCAGAAGATTATATTGTAGAAATTCAATTTTTAGTAAATCGTACAGAAACCAAGTTTAAAGCTTAATGTCTTTGATTATATAATTTTTGCCCTAGCCTATACTAGAGGTTTACAAACCACTAAATTAATTAAAAGTAGAACAACGGTAAATTTAAATATAAATAAAATTATAAACATTGTCTTTAAAATTTTGTAGTAAGCAACTAGGATCCTAAATTTATTTTACTTTCTTATTAAAGAGATGGACAAATTAAGGACATAAATAATAAATAGATAAATAACATCTGGAGAAGATTGAAGAAGAATTATTATCTATAAATTTTGTAGATTTAAATTGTAAACATTTTTTTAATTTTTTTTTCTCAATAGATATAGGTACATTTTCTCCTTTTATCATATCTATAAAATGCAAATTTTGTTTTTAAGCAAGGAATTAATATAAATATTTATAAAAGTTCACTAATAGAAGCAGTTAAAATTTTTTTGCAGTTACAAAATTAGTTCTTTTAATATAATTGTTATTTTAATGTATAGGCTACATTATAAGTAATAGTGACTGTAAAGTAGCAAACAAGGTACTAATGTAAAATTGTAATTACTTTCAGACTTTATTTGTAAAGTTATCCTATTTATCATGTATGATGAAGGGTAGATATAAGTAATTATCTTGTTTTGTTTTCAGTAACAACACAGTTGCCAATACATAATGAGCTGCATCGTTGTTTTCTGTTGTCACAGCAACTTCTACAAATGCTTTTGCAACTTCTTCGTATCCTGGAGACCAAAGAATGAGGAGGAGTGGTAAAAAAGTTTCCTTTATTATTAGAATAGACATAATCAATACAAATTAAAGGACATTGAAAATAAAAAAAGTTTCTAAAATTACCTCTTTTTTTATGTATATTTTTTGGTTTTTAAATGATTTTTGTTGAATCTCTTTGTTTAAATTCTAGTAAATGAGGAATTCTTGCAAAAGTTCCTTATCATATGGATTTCATTTACTGCATCGTCATTTCAAATGGACTGTTAGGAGTTGTTCTTGTCTCATTTTATTTTATTAGACTATAATTTACCAACAGTCTTAGGATGTTGTAGGATTTGAAACTTGCCAACTTCTATTCAGTATTTAATTTTTTAAACAATGAACAAACTCAGTATTTTTGAGGATTCTACTTTCCATTTTTAGCTTTTGTTAAAAGTCAATGGATGACAGTATTTATTCTATTTCAATTACTGCAAAACGCTGAAAATACTCATGACATTGTTCTCATCGCACTGTTTTATATTCATGCTCTTGCCGAAGCATTAGCTCTTTTACATCATTAAATATTTCTTATTTTAACTTTTGAAACTCTTGTAACCATATTTGATTTTGAGAGCTTGAGATGGAAGCTATCATGAGATTTAAAACCAAAGGCCTATAAGTGACTGATAAATTTTATCCATTCAACTAAGCAGGCTTTAGTAATGTTATTTTAATAGTGGGATATGAAGATTCTCAAGATATTGAATAAATAAAAAATCCAAAAACACAGAGAAAAAAAGGGTTAGAAACTCCGTCTTGTTAGAAGGAAAAAAAGTACGTTTTGGAAAGATTAATCGAGTTTTAATAGAAATTGATGAATTATTAGGCTGCTGGTTTATAAAGAAAACAATGGGAAAAATTTTTCTCAGAATAAAAAAAACAAAAAACAATAAAATCATATAAAAATTCATAAGTTTGAATCATTGAATCAACCATAAATATATGCACTAGTGTGCAATCGAGAAAATTCCGAAGATAATGAAAGTTAATAAACTTGGTATAATTAAATGTCATAGAAATATTCTGTAAAGAAGCTGTAAAATACAACATTTAGTAATAGAACATTATTAATAAAGATGGTGACGTAATGTTATGTATTATACATGATCCATGTTTCATAATTGCTCTCTAGAAAAAAAAATGCAAATTTATTTTAGGCAAGTATTGCCTTAGGAAAGAATGGTGGAAACCTTGAAAATCAGGTCCAGCTAAAAGAAGAATGTTTAGTTACAGAGAGCGTTGGTAATAGAAGAGTGATTTCTTTTTTAGTGCGTTTTAAATTTAGTAAACTTTGACTTATTTTTATATTTAAAACTTAAATTTACTTTTAAAAATCCAAATGTATCATTGAAAATATTTCTAGATGCTTTGGATAAACATAGTCTACTGTTAAAAAAATAATATTATTCTTATTATTAGAAGGTAATATTATTTTTAAATGGTTTATTTTTCTTATAGTAATTCATATTGTGAAAACTTATTATAGTAATATTTTCTTAATTGTAAAAGAACATTAGGACTAATCAATAGAAATTTTTAGGATTTCCTCTTACTTCTAAGATAAACGAAATTCTAAGGTTACACACTATAATGAAATAATTTAAGTCATTTTAACTTTAATCCTTTAAATTGCAATTCTTAATTCAATTTAGTTTTAATTAAAAAGTTTAGAATGAGCCTATTTATAGAACAGTTACTTCGAAGTGATTTATTCATATAGTAAGTTACTCGTTGCTGATTAGCTCATTAAAAATAACTAAGCAAATGGCTCGAATTATTGAAAACACTTAACATTAAATAATAACATGTCATATTTTCAAATTTAACTCTTTTATTCTACAGAAAATTTTTGGAATTTATCTAAAATATGAACGAAACATTAATTGCTCGAAATGATTTTCTGAAACTGTTGATTGTTTCCCGCTCTGAGAATATATTAGGTAAAGCATGTTCGTTTGAATAATATATTAAATAAGAATACAATAAATATAAATTTCGTATATAAATGTTTATATTTACATTTAATGTAAATTTTATATGAAATTTAATATTTTTTAATGTATTTTATTGTAGTTAAGCCTTATAACTCTTAAAAAAAAAATATGCTCATTATCAAAAGCTCGGATCCACAGACACATCTTAAAATTAAATTCTGAGTATGTTCAGAAGTGAATATACGGATGGATATTATTTTTTATTTTTTTTTAATTGCAGAAACAAAAAATTAAAGTTTACTTAAAGCTTGATATAAAATTTCTGTCGGTAATTATTAATTCTCATTGTAAACTTTTTAAAGATTCTGTACATAATCACAGAAATATGATTTTGTAATTTCTGGGATTACAGAATCGATACATATATATGTCAATATTATTAATGAATTTATACATAGTAGGCTACATCATAAACAATCTTCTGTATCACACATAAATTATGTAACTATATAAAGTGTGTGTATTATACATAAAATTGTTTATAATATAACATATATCAAAAGCATAAATTACTTAGAACAGTATTTTCAAATTTAAAATAAACTGACAGAAATCTTACCTTGAAGAAATTCTTAAATTGATAAGAATTTTAATTAATAATACACTTCTTATTACATATCCGGAGATGATACAATTATGTACCACAAATTTCAAATACCTAAAATACTGACTTCCAATACTAATCTGAAAACAATATAAACTATTCAGGTTGCGAATCTCTTACAATAACAGAGAGATACAATCCATCTTGAAATTTCCATGAACAATCATCTTCACTGGATAGACCAGCATAACTCTATTAATTATGTCTGATTATTTTTGTAAGAAGATTTTTTTAGACCAACCTGAATCACTTTTCATTGTTAGATTATTTACAGCCATTGAATAAAATGAGTTAGTTGTCAATTATTCCTTTTTTTCTTTTGGCGGTGTCGTTTGAAACTTGGACCTCTTTCATAAAACAGTGATTTTCTCGATAAATGTCAAGACAACATCTTGACAGGACTTTATTACAGCTGCAAACGTTTAGCCGGAATTTCGCTTTGTTTCTCATGAACATTTTTTAAAAAATCTCAATTATGATAACAATTCACGTTTCCAAATTCCAAACCATTCTTCTGTGAAATTTTTTGGATGTTTTGAATTGTTCATAAGCCAATAAAGTTAAAAATGTCAACGTGAACACCCAAGCAGGGATCATTAAAAATAACAAACTAATGATAAACTACTATGTGGAAAAATAACCTTAACCATTTGAAAATTAACCCTAGCCATTATTTTTTCTACGAAATCTTAGAAATACAAAAAAACTAGGATAAAGTGACTTCCAAACGAATTTTAAAATTATTCTCATCAATTGGTCATTCATTATATAATCATGCCCAGTATAATGTTTTCTGTTTTGATCCAGTTTTTCTTGTTTAGCCTCCTCCCTTGAGAAATTCACTTACTTTTATATATTTTTTTTTTATTTAATCACAATCATTTACCAGGAGATGAAGAATGAATTAGGAAACTTAGTATTGGTTAAGGCAATTAATTTTAATTTAATTTAGTTTCAATTTTTTTATCTATTACTTAATAAAAAAAGAAAAATCGAAATGAAAAGTAAATGGTCTTAACATAATTTCACAGGCATATCTTTTATGAGGTAAAGTTCACAAAAAAAAGGAGTATTTAGAGCGGAAACTTTCCTTCTATCTTTCCTTCTATAAGCAAACAGTATATTGAAAAGCCTGTACTTTAAGTTATTTTCAATTCCAGTTGTTTTAAAATCCATTCTTTTGAAGCAACAATAGCTTCGTTATTTTTTGTGATAAACTGTATAGGTTACCTCATTCTCTTCATTTGATATCTGTCATGTTTTCAAATACAACTCTTTTATATTCTAAAGATACATTTTTGGAATTCATCTTAAATATGAACGAAACAAATTGCTCGAAATGATTTCCTGAAACTGTTAATTGTTTCCCGTTTTGAGAATATATTAGGTAAAGCATGTTCGATTGATGATGATGTGGATATCAGATCTTAGGGCAGAACTATTCACCGATTCGAGGCAACGTTGAGGGCTACGGAATCCTTTCCTCTTGTGGTAGCGCGTTCAATATTTAATCATTTAAGATGGTGAAAATGGAATGTATCCCACTGGGTCCTCTGACTTTCATGAAGGAACTCCTTCATTCCATCCACCGCCTTCTTCAAGAAGTTCCATTTTTATTTGTTTATCTGGCATTAAATGCTAATTATTTCCTAAATATATCGCTAAAAAGCTTGTTTATTTACACACATTATGCAATTAAGTATATAACAAAGAAAGAAATAAAAGTTTATATTGTTAATCATTTGCATTCATTATGGCTTCTTATTAAAATTCAAACACTTTTTTTCTTTGGTAATAATTGTCACGTACATTGATTTTAAAAATGGTATTTAAGATTTAAAAATTACAAGCTTTTTTTTAGTTTTGTTATTATTTGCAATATTTTCAGTTACTACTTATTAACGGTTTTTCAAATATTCTAATATTTTTTTAATAAAATATTTACAATTGATAACTGTGAGATTAACCTAATAAATGAGAGAGTTTTTGTAACATTCCTGCTCAAGTGTCTTAATAAGATCAGCTGTAAAAACTTTCAAATAGAAAAGAAAGATAATCCATAAATATACATGACAAGTTTCAAGAAAATTCTTACTGGTTCAAAAATTACTAGAGGATGACATACATACAGTGATCTAAGCTTTAATAACTATTTAGTAATGTTATTCTCTATTATTAAATCCCTGTACCTCCTAATTTTTCAATACACTGAATTCTTATATTTTAATAATTGCATTATAAATGTGTTGTAATTGAAGCATTTTATTCCAATCTGGATTAAAACTTTTCAGAACAGTTTTGTTTCATGATTTTTATTAAATCTCCTCAAGATATTTACATTTAGTAATATTATGAAACATCCCTGTATATTATTCAAGAGTAGAAACTATTTAATAACTTCAGAATCTTAGAAGTGAACAAATGATTGTTTAAAGCAAAGAAAATATATATTTGTTTCTGTTTTGTTTAGTTTTTTACATGAGAATCAAATTCGAAGTTCTTCTTTGAAAGACTAATTATTATGATCTTAATGTTAGATCAAATCTAAAATATATCTATGCACAAAAATAAAATAAGACTTGCTAAGCTTTTGTTAAAAAGTTTATTTAACATCATCATGATACTTTATATTCCTCACACAATGAATTCCTCGTGTTTTTCTTGAAACAGGAGTGTTGAATAATTATCATTTGTAAAATAATCTCAAATCATCGAGTCAATTTCAGCTGAGGATTAAGAAGAATCACGAAGGAGTTTAATTCTGGATTTGAAATAAAAGCTTGTTTTAGGGAAAGCTTACTAACTACATCCCGAAACACCGCACAAATTGTGTATGGAAAAATAAGGGATTAAAATGTACAGCAAAGTTGCTTTATCAATAAATAATGTAGAGCAATTCTGTTATAATAGTTAATCAAAAGCAAATATTAAAAAATAATAAGTATTATAAGGAGAGAAATAGTTATACACTGTACTTACATAACTTCTTTTAGTATAAGACACTGAAACCACATAAATTAATGTTCAATTTTGTATTTTTATCTTGTAATGGAGAAACTAAAGAGATAATATGATTAGAGAAGTGCATGAATAGGGATAAATCTTTAAGAATGAATGAGATATCGTTTGGTTTTTTTGAGAAAGGGATGAAAAGTAACAAAAATATAAAAGCTAAATTAAAGGTTTAATAATGTACGTTATTGATATAAGTTATCATTTTCATGTTTAACTTTTCTTGATTATTATTCAAATTTCTGTTGGAAGGAGGAAAGAAGACAAAGTTATTCTTTCTCTTATTTTGTATATTTATTTCCTGATGAAAACTTTCGTTGAGAAAGTTGAAATATTGAAGTAGTTATTGAATGGAATATGTGTGTTATTTTTCTTTATTTTACGATTACATGATTTTTTAAGCACTCTAATCAAAAGTTTTTTTTTGTTTTTATTAATATTTAAGATTTTCTTTATAATGACATCATAAAGAATAAAATCCATTTAAAACATTGAATTTTATAAAGGAAGATCACTGATAATAATAAAGGATGAGACCAGACCAAATTATTTACAAGTGAAATCCTGGAACAGCTGTTTCACGCTCGTTGGCGATCATCAGCCAGGAGAAGTCACAGTAAATGCACTGATACCTGATCCTGATGTTTGATCACTGATGTTAATTTTTTTTTAAATGTGAAAAAGGCAGTAGACTATCAATATTTTCCAGCAGTAATAATTTTAGAGATTTTTTTAAAATTTTATTTTCATTCTCTAAATTACTGAGGTTGAACCAACTTTAATTTTCATTTAGAATATTAATAACAAAATTCCACTATGGAATTACGTTTCCGAACTGCGATTTATAATCTATAGTATAAATATCTTTAGATATGGTATAAGAAACAAAAGTAATATCAACGGACTTCTCAGCAAGTCCTTAGTTACGATTGGGTAGATTTTCTAATAGTTATTTCACAGAAAGCTTCCAAATACTTTTTAGTGATTTAGAATTATTAATAGAAAGCAAGATTCTCTCCATTTAAGAATTATTAATACTTAAACTTTTTTCATCAAATAAGGTATATAGTTCAAATATCTCCCAAGCTTTAGATGTTCTCATTTTTTGTTCTCCGGAATAATGCATCCTTAGAAAAGAAGTTGTGTACACGGCTAATAAGCAAGATTTAAAAAATCTTTAAAGTAAACAAAAGGATAAATTTGTTTACAAAGCATAAAACGATAACCAAAACAATTTTAAGAAAAAAAACCTCTTTTTAAATCATCGCGTTTAAAAAATCTCTTAAGAGTAAAGAAAAGAGATAATTTGTTTACAAAACATAAAGATCCAAACCACACAATCAATTAGGCAAATTAATGATATTTAAGTCAAATAGCTAATTAGGAGAGAAAAAAATCTGCGGTTGTTTTGAAGTTAACTGCAAAATCAAAAGGCATAGTAAAATGTAATGGTATTTAATCTCCTGAGATGCTTTCTGTTTTAGTTAAAGAAGCGTGCGATCCGTTTGGCTTCTGGCAATTCGAGTGGGAATTGTGGACTCTAGTGATTTGCGTCAGTTGTCAGAAGAATCGAATAGAAAACGATACCTTGTTTGATCCTAATTAATTCTGCACCTTCTGCGGCTAGACTTTCAAATCGTAGTGAGCAATTTCAGTTTAATGGGATAATGAATCAATCTTTTTCCTCTTTCCTTCAGTTTCTTAATCAAGCATAATTAGCGGGTGCAGAAAAGGTGATAAGGTTGAAGGTAAGAGACAATGAAAAAAATATGTTCTTACTAACCGACTAGAATAATTAATTATTCAAAACTGAGAAATTGTAATGAATTCGAATTTGAATCTGAATTTTCATAATCTACATGTAAATCCTGAAGTTGACTTTTCTAGTTACATTCATCTTTTAGATGTTTTAGAATTGTAATATTTTTAACGTTAATTCTTCCCACATTTATTATTTCTTCTTTCAGGGTTAATAATTATTACCTTTTAAAAATTTGAAATTTCAAAAAAAAAAAAAAAAAAAAAAAATCAGTGAGATGCAATTATATAACTGCAGGATAACAATGCACACCCCTTTAGCTCAGGAGGTTTAGGCGCTAGACGAACGGACTGCAGGAACCGGCTGCTAAGAAGAGCGGAATTTTTTCCACTTTCTACTTTCCAGTCTGGCCCTAGGATATACCCAACTATCTGTAAAACGGAAACCGGTTCTGTCCACTGGGTAAAGGCGGGTCTCAAGTTTGTCCCATTGGCTTGCTTTCACTGAGAGCGTCTACTTGCAGACTCCCAAAGAGGCTGCACGGCCTAATAACGGGTTTTCTTTATGTAATAACATATTCCGTTTGAACTAACATTTGGCAGACAGATACTTTATCTTAGGAGGGTTTAGGGAATTGGCCATATTCCAAAAGACTTTTTCTTTGCTCCAATTCAAATAATAAAGGAAAATGTTTCTTTGGACTTCAATCCAGATTGCAAAGAATGAATCTAACACTCCAATATTTGCATTATCTGAATCTCTAATACCAAAGCTACAGAAAAGCAGCATTAGCAATATGAGAGTGTTGCTGAGAAGCTCAATTCGTCACTGTCTACAGGAAGTATTTTTCAAATGAAAGTAACACTATGCTGAAAACCGATCCTCCATTAAAAAGACCAGACCAACAATCTAATAGCTCATCTTGCAATTTTTTGTTCCAGTAACTGAAGAGCTTATAAAATTGTCATTTATAATTAGTGTCATGAAACGTTCACAGACAGTATTGTTTTCTATTGCTTTCTATTAAAGAAGCAGAATGACATCTTTAATACTCCTGTACCTTCAGCTATATTACAGACAAGTCGTGTGATGTTGTATACCTCAGGTATAATTTAAAAACAAAATGTTCATAAACTAAATTGATTTTATATATTCAAAAGGAGTTAGATCGGTTAACTAAAAAATAAATGAAATAATGTTTCTCCACATATTGAGGTATTTTAGAATTCAAAAATATAGTCTATATAACTATAGAAATCATTTAGTTGCTGACCAAATTTATCTTGAATTTAAAAAAAAAAAATACTGTCAAGTAGAATTGATAAATATATATTAAATGTGTTTTTCTTTTTCCTTTTTTTTTCAGGGCTGAGAATGAATAATGTCCTTTATAGTTCAAGAACATTACATTATAATATTTCTCGACGAAGAAGGCTTTTCTGGAATATTGATAATATTTGAAAAATATAAAAATCGTTTGAATGTATGTTTGAAAAATTTTGAAATTTGATTCTTCTGAAAATTTTTTAGAATAAAACTGAAGCTGCATTCGAGCATTTGACTAGTACAATTTTTGTAGAATATTGTACTTTTAGTTAACTGACGACCAAAAGAATTTGATAATGGAACTCAAGAAGCCTTGATAAAAGTAAACTATTAAAGTTAATTACATTAAATAATCCAAATTTTTTTTTTTTAACTTTAAATGGGGAAATTAAATTCTGAAATTATTTTCCCTTTTAATTATGAAGTTTCAATAGTTCATTATCTTAATTTAAAACTTTATTTTAAACATAGTTAAAAGAAACATGTCAATTGAAATTTTTTTATTTTGATTACACTTTACACTTTATAGAAATATTTAGGTACGAACGAAATATTGTTTCAACTGGAAAAGAGAATAAAAACTGGAACATTCCTCCCTCACTTCCTAAAACCCTTCTTTAATATCACCATTTCCATTTCATTCTTGGCAGGATTCCAATTCAAATGTAGAAACCGAAAGAATTTCTTTGCCTGAAATTTCTATCATTTTTATCCTTAAAGAGTTGTAGATTCTGTAACTGCAAATATGGTAAAAGTCATTTGGAGTAATTTATTGCATATTAATTTTACATATTAATGGAACTAACGAATGCAAAAAAATTAAAAGTTCAGAAGGGATTCATGCCATTGTATTGCCAAGACATTCCTATGTTTAGACTAAATAATTGGTATTTTGAAAAAAACTTTAATTTTTTTTTATTTATTTCAACTTTTCGTTAATTCACTAATTTCTATTAAGACAATAATAATGAATGATCATAGAAATGCTTCCCTTTTAAGTATTTTTCCATATATTTAGAAGATGGCTTATTTTATAAGATTATTTCAAATAATGCTTATGTTACGTAAACTATTTCTGTTGTCTGATTTTTTTATATATCTTGGAACTGTTCTGAATTAATTTCTAAATAGTTTAATATTGCTTTCAATAATTAAGTACTGAAATTTAAATTTAATTTTAAAACACACACAACTAATGCCCGTATTTATGCATGCTATTTGGGCCTACAAATAAATTCTTTAATTCAATTTTTTGATTAATTTTTAACGGCCAGTCTCACATTTAAAACTTCCAATAATATTGAAGAATTCCAATAATAATATTAATGTTTACATTTTATTAATTATTTCTCAGCAAAGAAATAATTACTTTATTTAATTTATTTTCATTCTGTAATATATTTTGTCACTGAACTGCTTTATTTTACATTCTAACTTAATTTAGAGAAGACTCAAGATTTATTTCAAAATTAACACATTAAACAAAGAAAAGTAAAATTAATGTTATAAATTATTTTAATGATAATAATTCTATATCCAAAGACGTAAAAAAAAAATCTGAAAAATTCTATCGTATTTTAAGAAATATATTACCTTTCAGCGAATATTAGAAAGGAAATTTTAACTACAGTACTACACATTACTATATTAATAATTTTTAATTGATAAGTGAGTTCCCTCACGTATTTTGTTTTAAATATGTATCAATTTTCAGGTATAAATTTATATATAATAAATACATATATATAATATATACATATGTGTGTGTGTGTGTGTGTGTGTGTGTGCATCACCTGAAAATTTATAGTTCCTGCTTCATTTATTTAATTTTATAACATTAATTTAGTCATTATATTTGAATTGAATAAAGAGTAATTATTGATTTTATTTTTTAAACTTCTGGCAATAAAAGATTTACAATTTTTATTGGTTTTATTGAATGACAATTTTAATTTAAATTTTATTTGAAAATACATTAAATTAAGCTTTTATTAATATTTATATATTCTGAAATTGTAAATTATTCAATCTGGACAATAAAAAGGTATTTCCTATTACTGTATACAAAAACACACAATTCCGAGCTTTGCTACACAAGTTTCCTGTATTGCAGGGAAGATAACCCAATAATAAGAGCTTCAGTGATTTTTAGAAAGAAATAGTCTTAGTTTTCATATTATAATAATAAACTTAAGTTTATCTTAGTTGTTAATTTATCAGCAGCTATATATATTAAATTGTTGTTAATTTAGACAGCTATTTATTTAATTGAGTTCTCTTCTGAAAGTATTGTAAAATTTTATTTATTAAAGTTAGTATTTTTTTTATTATTTCATTAAATTAATTTTTAATTATTAATTATTTTACATTAATTTAATCTCTTAACTTAAAATTCTCTGAATCTTTTTTTAAAAAAGTAGCTGTTGATGAGTTAAATGAAAACCAAGTTTTTATTTTTTTCTAAAAAATAAAAAAATATTCAAAAACTTTCTTTGATAAGTAAACTTTTATAAATTTGTATTGGTGATAAACATAATATTTTTATTGGTCATAAACATAATATTTTCAATTGAATATTTATCTTCTTATTTTCCAATTCATTCATTTCTCTCATGAGAATTAGTTGTTGATAATTGTCATATCTAGTAATTCTCAACTTCAGAATACAATTCGTTTAATGACACATTCAAAAAAAAATCTTCAAATCGCAGAAGAATCCAATTTATATAATTTGACTGTAATCTAATATTTGAAAATTGAAGATAACAGTTGTTTTCCATTAATGGAAAATTTCTGCGTAAAATGAATGAGAATAATTCTGCTGCTTTTAATGAGAAATATCTACCAAAGAGTTTAACGATAAGATGTACATTATCATTTGCGACTCTATGAACCTATCAAACTACAGGCAGGCATTTCAAATATTTAATTGATATTAAATTTATTTCGGGCGTTTAAAGTCTATATTAGGGATTTATGCAAATTTAATAGACTTCAATTGAATTCGTCCTAATAAAATTTTAAAATTTATAGCCACAATAACTAGAAATGCCAATGTTTTCCAGATAAATAACGAAATTAATGAGTCCGCAATGTGATGGTCAACCTCTAATTGCAAGTTTAATACTTGAACCAAAGGAGATTCGGGCCGTTTTATTGAAACGAATCGCAGTAAATCATGAATATCATTACTGTGAGCCAATGAAATGAAGGAAGACCAGTAGATAACTTCGAATTTGGACAGTAATTGAAGTGTCGCAGTCATATTGTATTCAATGGGTTAGATGTCAATATTGGTCTGAATTGCGTGCCTCTTTTGTTCACTAACGGAACCCCACCCACCTACTGAATAGTAAACTCATCTGCCATAGGTAGCACAACCCTAATCTAGGGCGGAAAATAATGTAGAAGCTTAATGATACTGCAGTGTAGCAACACACATGCATACAAACACAAGAACATACACATTTACACGAGCATAATCAATATTGAGGAAGCTATCTCCAAAGTTTTCAGGTTCTCTGACCTCGCATTATCCAATCACCCAACTTGCAGCAGCGCCTGACCCGTTCCCTAATGGTTTCCCGTTAATTACCATTCGTCTACTTCGATAACACGGTATACAAGCAAAGAAAAAAAAAAAGTTTTCCACTAATATGCGAAATGCTTACCTTGCATCAGGGCGCCATTGCCATTTGGACCGTCAGCAGCATCGTCATCTCTTCCCCCCCTTCCGACGCCGGCTCGTCCCCCTGGCTCTTCCAAAGCCGCATAACTCCTTTCGATAGGCTGATTCTTCCTCGTAAACAAATCGACGGGCATAAAACTCTCTCAGCAGCCTGCCTGCGCGACGTATTTCATTTGCGAATTGACTCCGAGGTCACCAATCTATAAAAGCTCAATGCGCGGCTCCCGTGCGCCAGCCGGCTGCAGTTGCCTATGGTCTTTGGCTCAGTTTCGGGGTATCTTTTAAGAGATGGACCGCACTCATGTCCGTTTTTTTTTCTTTCCCTCTCTCTCTCTCTGACTCTGGGTAAAGAGACCTCCTGCTGCTAAGAGCGGATAGTTCCTCAGCAAGAAACGGAAACAACCCACTGAGAAATACGGCGACACACTTGTCGTAAGAGATCCGTACTAACAGCTTGTCTCCTATAAGCATATTTCCTTTCAAGTGGGTAAAGCTATCAATCTCAGAAATTTCCTAACGGTCAGATAACGAAGTGCCGGTACCAAACTATTTTATTGCCTCGGGAAGAACCCCTCCCATTGCTCCGTAAAATAATTCCGCCAATGCTTTCACAAAGCAACTCTCATATTTGGCAATTTAGCTGTTTACATATTTGTCTGTGAACCCTGCACTAAAATAAACACTAGATCGTTTGACAGAATGCGAAGAAACAAAGAGGATTTCAAAGTTACTGAAAAACTACTTGAAAATTTCATTTTTGAAATCTTTAAGTTTAGAAAACTTCAAACAGTTTATTTATAAAGAGCTACTTAATTTTATTTTTTAAAAGATTTCGCAGAAATTTTGATAATAAAAACATTATAGTTAGTAACATCCTAAAGTAGCCTAATACTTTATATTCTTCAAATAATAGTAAGTCCAAAGATTTTAACTTACTTTCACTTCATCTAAGTCAAAGGCAAATTGTGCACATACCGAATAAATAATCATCAATTTTTAAAAAAATAAGTTAGTATTCGAAATAAAATGTACTTTGTTTTGAACTGAAATGATGAAATTTATAGCAACATTATTTGATTCTTTCTTCTTGTTTCTCATACTTTTTTTTCCTTCGTTATTTGCTAAGTCAAGAATCTAAAATATTCTATGAGATTCCAAATAAATTGTTAAAATATTGTTGATAACATTTGAACAAAAAATAATTTTATATTTTAGGCAACTTAACAACAATGTCAGTAAACTTAGTTGAAATGATAGTTGAATATTAGCCTACTAATAAAAAAAAAATCAAATTACATTTCAGTAAAAGTGACACCAACATTGTAAAATCCAAAATAATTAAATATTTTAATGTATTATTTAAAATATCTTGATATTTAAAATTGAAGTACAATATAAGTACAATATAAAATATCATATCCGAAAAAATTAAAACTTACAATTGAAGTATAGTGGATCTTTGGAAGGATATTGGAAGATATAAATGCATTATTATTTATCTTTATGAGTTTTCTTCAAAAAATTGACATTTATTTGAATGCTGGATTCATTTTATTTCATTTTGAGTTACTTTGTGACCTTTTTTCCCTGTCTCAATTTTTATTATCAAATAATTTTTATCAAGTAATTTTCAGCCTGGATAAAATTAAACTTTAATAACATTTAATATTTGTTACGAAGGGAAAAAATATTAACTTTTATAGATATGAAAGTAACTCTATAAAGCAGAAACGAAATAGATTCAAATTTAAAAAGGGGTTTTTAAAGTACCAATGAATTACCAAAATTCTTCAGTTTTTCATTTTTAATTCGATTGAATGCAGTTCTGTGAAATCAACCAACCTTCATTATAAAACCTGAAATTTTAAATCTGCACAAAATATAATATTTAAAAAAAATGAATTTGTGTTAGAAATTAAAATTCATTCTATTTTCAGTTAGGTATTTTTTAATTAGCCTGATAATGAACGGATAAATTAAATTTGATTTTAAAAAGACAAAATAAATTATTATGCTAATCAAATTACTTCGTGTTTATCAACAATTTGTCAGCCGTGTGGTTTACTGCGTAAAAGATACTCTATGACCAACCAAATAAGATTTATCACGACATTTTGATGTTGCCATTAAGTAACTTTATATAGAAACGAAATCTGATTGAAGACGAGATTTTTTTAATTACAATTCAGCAATGGTTTATTCCTTTAGAAACAATATTGAGATTACTATGAAAATGTGTAGAAACCACAAAAAACACAGTCATCAATATTGAATAAAAAATTATAGAAAGAAAAAACAGAAATTATTAATGAAACTGGTCAGAACAAGGGTTCAACTGTCGCTGATTTTTTGGCTTAAGAGTCTAAAAGAGAAGATTACAATTTGTTCAGAAATTACAATTTTTTTTTAAAGGAAAAAAAGTGTAAAGACTCAAATACAAATACTTAAATCAAAGCGAGTGAACATCAAGTAAGATTTCCAAAGTAGTTTTGTATTTGAATTAACTTTTGATATTAGTTTCAAATCGGTAGTTTGTTCCATTCTTGAATGCAGTTTACGTATCACTAAACTTATTTAACTAAGTGTAGCCGAAGAAAATTCATTTTATTTGCAAACTACATCTTCCTTTATTTTATTCATTTTATTTGCAAAATATATCTTCTATTTTATTTCTGCATATTATCATAAAATCAGCAATGCACTGTTCGCTTTAATTTTAAATAATATCACAGCACATTGAATTTCAAAGAAATTCCTTAAAAAAAATGAAAGGCAAATCTTAACATATTTTTAACGATTGCTAAATAAGATTCTCATAAATGTTTGAATATGAGATTTGCGTTTACATTTTGTTTTCTGAAAATTTATATTTAACATTCTTATTTCAAACTTGAATTATTTTTATATTCTTATTTCAAACTATTCAGTGTACAACCCGAAATGGTAAAATTTTGAAAATTTAATTCATTATTTTGTTATTAATTTAATCCTCATTTTATTGTTCTCTAATGTTGACTAATTTTATAATTCTAACTTATTATTCATGAATGTTGTGCTTATGAATATTTGGACTGAGTAGGTGCTGTGGAATGTCGAATTCGTTTCTTTGTCATTCTCGTAACCTTTTATGAAAATGAAATTTGTCTGTTGTGATTTATGCATTTGAATCTGCTGTGAAATGAAGAGAAATGTAAAGTTTGCATTAGCAGGTATTTAGGTGTCTCAGTTTTAAAATAGACTACAAACTTTTAACTGCTTCGCGTTTATGAGGGTGTACGGGTCAGCTGAGCACTACGACGGACCAGCAAATGAGATGACATGAAGGGCCATTCTAGTAATAAAACCAGTTTAAATGAAACAATATTGAAATTAAGATTTCAGCCAGATTAACATAATAAGTATTACATAAAACTCAAAATGCAATGGCTGTTTTGAGCGAATCAAGAAGACGGATTACAGCTGTTGTCTGTAAGCTGCCGATTACCGAAGATTAACGAATGCATGATGGACAGAATGCATTTTTGAGATTAACATTAATTTAGAAAATATTAGAAAATCAGAAACAATTGATAGAAAAGAAAAGAAAGGGGAAAAAATTCTGAAACTAAAAATATCAAGCAAAATATAGAAAGCAGTAGTGAATCCCTTTGACTAAAGTTAGGCCTAATACATTGCCGAAAGACTCATACAAACAGTGCATTTCAAATAATTTATTTGTATTTACATACGCTTATAACACACTAAATTCGAACAATTTAAATTCAATTCTTATTCGAAATGTGAATAAAAGAGCAACGAATACTTTAGAAAACTTATTACAAAAACTTTAACTTAAAAACATATCCATTAGTCAATCAAAATCAGTCAGGAAAATTTAAAAGAATTAATATAGGAACCAATTCGAAAGATTTAGAAAACATTTATTTGATGAAAATATTCTTTGTTAAATGAAATTAATTCAACCTGAATTTAAAATACAATCAAAAAATGAACACAAAAATCTAAATCTATTTTTGATACTTTAATAACGTAATTATAAGCAACATAAAGAAGTGATAGCCCGAAAGTTCTGGAAAGTCGAAATATGGAACGTTTAAAACATACACATTTAAAAATTTAAAATTTAAAAAAATCATATTTCAACGAGTTAGTCAGATGTAATATTTCATATTTTATAAAGGTTTATATATAATTTCTTATAGAGAACAATAACATATTTCTAGAGGAAGTCTATGAAGTATTGGCTACAAAAAGTCTAATCAAATAGAACATAAACAATTCGATTTTGATTTTGGTTCTAAAAATGAACCATTTGAGATCATTGGTATGTTAATAAAAAGGACCAAACACACAAAGATTATTCTTTATAAATAATAAAGAAATTCATGACATGTTGCGAAGGATCACTTTCTTCTTCTTCAGATGATACAAAGATATAAATTAAATATACGAAAATGAAAACATAGGCTTGGAATTTTACATTCAAATGTAACAATGAATTTTACACATACAGAATGTTAATATGTTCATTAGTATGTTATTTAGGAAAAAACTTCTTAAACACGATTTTAAAGAAAATAGAAATTATTTTCATATTCCGAGAGCGTGAATTTCGAGAGCTTTTTGTTTGTCTATCAATTATTATATTTCCTAAACTGAATTTAGAAAAGTAAATACTGAGAAAAATAATGTTTTTAATAATATTTTTATATTAAGCCTTAAATAATGTCTTGGTTGCACATGGGTTTAGCATCTAAAAGATGCAGTAACAAATCACATTTATTATCAAGAATTTAATAAAAACGATCAATTTTAATTAAAAGAATTTTCTCAGTTTAGCCTTTTATAAGAAATTAATTTTTTTTAACTTTCTTGAGAAAGAAAATTAAAACGGATTTTTCTCTTTAATTTTCAATCTCAGTTCTACATCATTTCTGAAAATTCATGAATAAATAAAGTTAATTAACGGCGCTTAACATTAGCACTTTATTGACAACATAATCAATAAATTAATAATGTAAATGGAAAATTTTTAATGTTGTTGATTATATTTACAGCTCATATGAAGTTTTCAATCATTCTTCATTAAATTATATTTTGATCATAAGCAGATTTCAATTTCATTCTAATTTAATTTTGCCGAAATAGAATCACTATTAATTCAAATTAAAAAGAAAACCTTTTATAATTTCCTAATGCATGTCGAAATAAATTCATGAATACCGCTATTAACAAAGATAGTTCTTTGTACTCGAAAATTCGAATCGACATTAGATCTATATCGAAATGATTAAAAGATAAATATTTACAAAAATATAGGAGAAATAAGCAAATTATAAGGAAGAAGCTGTTTTTCAATTCAGTATTTTTGGAATGATCTGAATAAATACAGACTACTTAACACTGAATTTAACCTTAACTGTTAAAGCAAAACGTTACAAATAAAATTACTATAAATAATGAAAACTAGAATTTTTTCCTGTTACTCCTCATTTTTCTTTAGGATGAAAGCGTGCTTTATTTCATTCAGATCTTAGGTGGATTTTCCCAATTGAGCTAATGTGCAAAACATGATAGGATGCCAAGTAATAAAGCAACCCTTGTTATTGTTATAGAATAAACCCTGTCGTTTTTAATTATCAGTAATGGAATGCTGACAATGCAGTCGACTTAGCGCAAATTTCATTCGTGCATTGGAAAACCTCAGGTTTCCAAACCACCCACCAATGACATCCACCTCCGGTATCTCTCCTCTTTGCAACACCCCTATCGCATTAATCCCCTCAAAATAAACGCGAGTCTTTGTTTTTTATCCATCTAATTCAAAAATCTAATTTGGTAATGTCATCCTTGAGTTCACAGCCATTAGGTTAATAATACTTGAAACTCAAAGCTACGATTTGTACAGAAAACATAAAAGGCGATTTGGAGCAGACGGCCGTGCCCAGATATACTGTTATTACTATAAACCACAAAATAACATTATGCGTCGACATCGCTTGATGCAAATGAAATCCTGACCAACTTTTATTTTTCCGACAGCAAGTAAAGCAATCAGGAAATGGGAAATTATATTTGTAAAAATAAAAGAAAGCGGCCGTCCCAAGTTTTGAACCAATCCGTGCAAACATAGGCCTAATTTATTTGGCTGGTCCAAAACCTAACTCAAGTCTTTTATTACTACTCAACTCTGTTATTTTGCCTCCGAACAGCAACCAAGCATAAGCATTTACAACGAGCAGACTCTTCTGAAAATTTGATTCAGTGATTAGGTTTGCCTCTCGCTTTCGAAAATTATATGCAGTGTCTGTTTAGAATTATCAAGTTCGCCTACCTGAACACTAGGGTGTGCTCCATCATCCTGCAATATGCATGCTCAGCCGGAACCGCTAAGAAATTGATGGTTGGAAATGATAGGCCGACGAGTTCTGAAGTCACATGCTACGCTCCATAATTTAGTTTGAATTGAAAGTATGCAATTAACAGAGCTAATATCGAAAGAAAATTATTCTTTCTCCTGGCTTTCTTTCCCTCCCCTTTTGATAATGTTTTTTAAAAAATATTTCCACCCTCTGCATTGCCTTAACCCTGACAGCAGTTATTAAATCTACCTACTTCATTATTATTATTAAAAAATAATTTCAGTTTGCTTGGAGTGATGTTGAGTAAGATTGTTGTTTGTGAAACCTGCCTGATTTCCAAGACCGTTTAAATTTATATCTTTTGTTAGGGCCTTACTTTGAATTGAGAAGTACATTTGCTTATAGAAATAAAAATTAAAAGTCACAAACTTTATTAATTTTACTTTCAATAAAAGCAAAATAATATTTTTTGAAACAGACAGTTAAATCTGATTTTTTTAACTATTTTTAGAAGAAATTAACTTAAAAAAACCTGGTTCCTCAAATTTTGAGTTTTTCATATCATCTCTCTGAAAGACATCTGCACAAATGTTACTACAAGAATATATCTGATATGATTAGTCAAACAACTACATAAAAGTATTTAGCTTCCATTACAAAACCATTTGGCTATAAGGATGCAATTAAACATAATGATTTAATGAGATAATTAAGCCAATTCATGATCATGGCAGGATATGAATTCGAGCTACTTTTCACGGTATTAAATGATATTTAGAACTTTGTGCTCTAAGCAAATCACAATTAAAATGGCTAATGACATTTAAAGTCAACAGATTCCATTGCAAATTTAAAGTCAAAATTAATATTGTATAATTACCTGCTTCCCTGTCACATATTTGACAATTGGAACTTTTTTTTTTTTTTTATAAACTTCCTATTCACATTTATAAAACTAAAGAATATTCTTAACATTTTAACTTAGCAATGAAATTTAATGATTTAGGTTTTAAAAGTTACAATTTTGATTCGATGTAGTAACTTACTGTTTTGCAATTTTGCATTGAAAGAGTAGAAACTTTATATTGATTAAAATTACGAACTTTAAATTTTAAAAGATAACTTAAAGAAAAAGTTAAAGATAGTTTTAGATAGATTAAATGTAACAGAATGCGCAATAACTGTAGGAATTATTCCATGTTCACTGACAAAGTTCAATTGACAGAAAAGTAAATAAGTCATGCATTTTCATTATTAGACTAACTGAAATCTTTATTTGAAATCTTATTCCTATTTCCTAAAACTTTCTAAACATAGTTAATAATTGATACAATGATACCAAATTATTTAAAGTCTATAGTTTAAATCCTCATGAGGATTAAAGAAAGTTCAAAAATATAGAGTTTTTTAGAATTAAGAATTAAAATTTTTTATTTGCATTGTAATATTAAATTTGTATAGAAAAATTTCAGTGATTTGTTTTAATCGTAGGATATTTTGTTAGTTGCAAACAACGTTTTCATCGTTTTAAGTATCTTCTCTGACATTCACGGATAATTGAGAATAAATTTTAATTGAATGAAAAGTAATGTTTTAAATTTATTTGTTCTTGCTGGCATCAACTTTCGTCCTCACATTCTGTAGTTTCTTTATCGCCTTGAAACTACTTCTGACCCTGCCTGTGAAGTAGTGTTAATCAATAGTATTATTACTTGAAACACTGCAGTTTTAAGTTATTGGTGCATTCCTTTATTCACTGAAGCCTAAAAGAATTTATCTTTCCTTCTAGGAAACGGGAAAAAAAAATGATGTTACTTAAAGCTAATATGCCTTCAATTACTTTCCGTTTTCAGCCTGGGAAATCCGCTATTGCGGAAAAAACTTAGATAACCATCGGAATCATCAGAAGAAAGTCGCCCAATAAATTACTACCATGACATTTGTCTGAGGTAGCTTTGTCTAAGTTCATGGGACGACATTTATTTCTTGGTCTCTTATCTTGCTTTTTGTCTGTGCTTTTGAAAACCCTACTCCTCCCACCATAAACCGTCTCAAGAACAGCTTTTTATTTTTTTCCAGCTTTCTGGAATCAGTGTAAGAAATCAAAAAAATAATAAAAATTCCTATGAATTTTAGAAATCAGATTATAATCTTGAATTGTTTTAAAATCTTGGAAAAAGGAAAAAAAAAAACACGAAAAGGGATGCAACGGAAGCCCCCGCACTTCAATTTTGATGTTCTCACTACCAATTTGAGGAAAGTAACCCACTTTGCAACCCATTATGGTGAGACTGATTGACCCATCCCGCCTCGTGCATCCTGTCGAAGCCACGCTCCTTGTCCCTTTGTCCCTGCAAGTTTGGGCTTTGTCGCGACAATGTCTCAGCCATCCCAGAAAATTTTTATAGTCCTACACATTTTCTTGGCGGGCAGAAGAAAAAAGAGGAGAGATAAAAGGGGAGAAAAGGGAAAAAAAAAAGTTCATCGGCGACGAGGGATGCTCTTGGCGGCTGTTTGCTATCTTTCCGACCGCTTCAATCCCATTCGTGCTGCGTACGTGAGCAAGCGAGGCGGGCTTAACGGCCCTTGTGCGTTGCTGATTGGCGGCTGCACTGAGCGCCCTCCCTATCGACTGACGAGGCTCCCAGGCGATTCGGCACTAATAACCCTTCCTCGTCGGCGGAGGGGGAGTGCGGCGACTGCCAAGGATTTCTCGCGGCTCTGGACTTCGACCAATTGGCTGACCGCCAAGGCTCGTTGGCCAGGGAGAGCAAGTCGAGATTACCCGTTAATGGTGGCCGGTTGTGTCCGTGTGATAGCCTGCTCTTTCGGAGACATCTCCCAAGAGCTAATCGGTGATACATAAAAATCGCCTGCAATCCGCCAAAGCCAGCACACTTTCATATCTGCGAGCAATGCTTTTATGGGGGAGGTGGATAAGTTTTTACTCTTGCATCCCATCTTGTCTAGCGAACAGGAAGAAGGAGGGGATGAAAGGGAAAGAAGGAAAGAAAAAAGAAGAAAATCCAGAATATCCCGAGGAAGTTAAAGTTAACTGTATGTCAGAAAAACTTCACATGAGAAATGGCTTTAATAAACTTTCGACATTTTTTTTTTTCAGTCCCTTCAGCTCGAATTGCATCTGAATTATGTATGAAGGAAGCTCTCGTAAAACATGCGTATTCATCAGTTCTCTGAACAAATGGCAAGACAACTCCAGCCATCATTAGATTGCTTCATGGTGTTTCTCAACCCCCCAAGCAGACAATAACAGAAGCAAGTTATTAATTTAGTGCCTGCACTTGTTTAAAATGTATGATGCTTGTTAACGCAAAACATATTTTGTGCAGGAATAGGAAATCAGCGCAAGATGGAGTCATATTGCATTAAGTATGCTTTTAGTTTGTTGGTTTAAGCGCTTTGCTTTGGTGTTGGCGAGGTAATTAGAAAGACAAATTTATCGCCTCTCTTGTTTAATGCAAACCAAACGTGCAGCTCGTAAATTAAGATACAAATAAATTGTTGTATTTATGAAGATTCATACTACAAAGCGAAGTGCGGCATTTACAATATGAAATCCACATAATCCCGAAACAGTGGTAGAACCTTATGAAAGATGTAGGAATAATAAGAAAGAACTGAACAGCTTAAAAATAAAACAATAAAACTTCCTTAAAATTCACAAACACATTTAACATTAAAATAAGCATTTTCTGTTCTTGCTTTTTTTCTAAAATTTGGCTATTATAAAAATTCTGAATCATTAAAGTAAAATGTTGAAAGTAAAGCAAAATAATTCTTTATTAAATTCATTGTGTTAACTGCTTTTTTTGTTTTTATTTAATTAACTGGAATATAAAGTAAAAAATAAAGTAAAAAAAATTCAATGAGATGCTATTTTAAAAAGAAGCTGAGATTAGAATTCAATGGAAAACTATTTTATAAATACCTAAAAATTCCCTAAATAAGAGTATTTCAAATTTTCTCATTTCTAGAAATTGACCTTCATGACTAGTATTAAAACATTAAATATATTTTCAAATTAGGAAAAATATATCGTTTACCAATTACATCTTTTAATTTTAAAAACTTGTGTTAGACAAAATAAATAAACTATAAAAACTGAAGATTGTATGAAATAAAAACAAAATAATAATAATAAAATTCTCTCTAATAAAATATTCTTCACTAGGACTCAAAATTGTTCAATTTTTTTTTTCCATTGGACAGACTACAATCAAATTGGCACTGAATTTAGATTTAAAATTATAACAGATTTTGATTCTGCTTCTCAGAATCATTTTTTATATTTCCCTTAATTTCAAATTGTAATTTATGAGTCTAAATGAAAATTTTCTTAGTTCTTAAAAGTTAAATTTCAGAAATAAATCATTAATCTAAGTTAAATTTTTACGCAAAGCATCAGTAGTCCAAGAAACCATGTAACCACAAAACCAATGTAAATAGAAACTAAGGTTAAAAGAACTTCTTTGCAATTGAATTGTAGACTATCTTTTTATTTAAAGGCATCGTGAAGTTACTAAAAGCAGAATGAAGCAGTCTACTCCATTATTAGAATGTTAGGGAAGCAAATAAAACAAATACAACATTTCTACAATAGAAAAAAAAATCAAAATTAAAAATAAAGAAGCATACATACAAAATAAAATAGTGAAAAAATAAATATCTAATTAACAGTAAAATTATTTCTTTATTACAATAAAAAATAAAGGCAATTTGCGAATTTATTTATCAAGACAAATAGTTCATGTACGTATATGAAAACAAAATCTATTTTGAAAAATCTTAAAGAAATAGTTACTGCTAAATGAATAAGTTTATTTCATTTTATAAGAAGAATTATCATCAACTTATATTATTAAAAAATTAATTCTATCTTTTCTTTGTCATCATCGTTAATCATTAGGAAAATTGCAAAAAAGTAATTTCAAAATGTCGGGAAATGAATTACTGTTGTAAAAGAAATTTCTTGAAATTTTTTAATTATCGAATCAGTAGTTAAACATCCGTTTCTTAATAAATCTCTTACTGATAAAAATATCCAAGATGTAAATTCTGTAATTTGGCAAGTTCAGCACAGATATTTGTAACTGACTCTTGTGATTTTTATTAATAAATTTTAACAAAATGATCTACTTAAATTAATAGAAATACTGAAAAACTACTTGGCTTGGTAAAATGACTGGTTTTGACAACCTTAAAATTACCTTAAACCTTAAAATTTGAAAAAAAAAATTCTAAATAGATTGTAATAAAATCCAATTACAAAACTAAAATACACTTGAGCAACAATATAAACATTTTGAAAACAGAAATGAAAGAGTTAAAATACATTCGGTTATTTATTTATATCTACCAGAAAAATAAAATCTAAAATTACACTGTACTTTGTATTAGTTTATTGGATTTTTATTGAGAATAAAGTTAATAATAAATCTCTCTAAAGGTAAATGCTCTATTTTTTTCATTTAGGAACAGACCCCTATTACTGACAATACATTTTATGTTGAATACATATTTTATAAAAACGGTTGGTTTTTATTAGTTTTGTTATTTTTTTGTTATTTATTTTTATAACTGTGGATATATTTTACTGAAAAAAAATCCTGTAAAAGTTATTTGAAGTTATTTCAAAATTTTAGTATTTTCATTCTGTGTGCACAAATCTGAATGTTAAGCCTAATCTGAAAATTTTCATATGGTCTGTCATTATTTCAAGATTTTCGGTGGTTTCGGAATGTATACGTTAAACATGGGTTTTTCTAGAATATAAGTTTATTTTAAAATAATATATAATTGAACATATCAAATAAATTGAAATGATTGTGAGTATTAAACTTCGCAATGCTTATTTAATATTTTATATTTTCTCTTCGATTAAGTTTTTCATTGGAAAACATTTTAATTTCTAAATTTCATTTTAAGCTTTAAAACAAAAAATGCAATAATAAAATTATGTTATTTTCTTCTTTTTATAAAATGAAATAAAATTTAAATAAATCAATAACCAGTAAAGTACATTTATAAGAGCATTCTTTCTTGCATGTTAAGAAAGACAAAGATTCTTTTAAACATTTTGTTTTTAAACATAAAAAGAATGTTTTGTTTTCATGTTAAAATACAGCAAATTCTGTTTTTCTGTAATTACGGGATTTTAGTTTCCCATATTTGTGGAGTTGAGAATGGATTCACTGTTCTAGTTACAAATCAGTAATTTACCTCCAAGAAAAGAAAAGATCATTTAAACGTAAAATTAACACAATACAAAGCAATAAATCAAACTGTTATCATCATAGAATCAGAAAGCATTTCCTCTGAGCAAAGAAAGCCCGTTTCTTTCCCATCGTCTCACCTTATCAGAGAACTTTACCGAACAACGGATAACATTATAATTGCCATGGTTTTGGCTGAGAAATTATGAACGTAGAAGTTTCAAGCCACAAATAAAAGAATACGCAAATTATCCTACAGATAAAAAACATAAAACGGATATTAATATGTAAAAGTATCGAAACAAAACCAGTCATTTTACCAAGCCAAACTAGATAAACAGCATTCCATCACAACCTATCAAATTTAAAAAGAAATTGTCAGTCTTTTGAAATCTTCATTTCGACCCAACATTCATATTTCAACATTCTACTACATTATCTCTGATATTTATTGTTGCTTATCGTCGATTTAGAAATAGAAAATTTCATGAACGAATAATTTCATGAAAAATTTTCATTATATTTTCAGCATTATTCAAAAACAAAGCACTGCTGTTTAATGTGTTTTTTGTTATTTTAAATCCCAAGCTTACATAAAGTTTACTGATGAAAAGATTATATTTATTTTAAACATCATTTTAAGACATTGAAACCAAATCTACACGTAAAGAAATGGAATCCCTATAACTTGCACAAAATAGGCTTATTATTCAACTCAACCATTTCATTTTTGTCTACATAGATATTTTATTATCAAGGACAGAATGAATAATATAAAGCGAAATTTCTATTTTTACATTTTTAGATAAATTTTGGCAATTACTTTATTTAATTTTAATACCTTAAACGAGATAGAATAAACTGAAATTAGAACTGCTAAATCTCTTTAGCAAAATTAAACAAATACGAAAAGTTAAGATTTCTTTTCTTAAAACTATTCAAAAACAGAATAAAAAAATTGAAGATGAAATAAATATTTCTTTTTTAGAATCCTGAGAATTCTGTATTTAAGAATTTTTTTAAGATATTAAAAAAAAAACAAAAAAACAAACGGAATAAAAATATTTGAAGCCGAAGTTCTAAAGAAAAGAGGACATATAGAAATTTGGAAACTATACACCGGTAACTTATTAAATCTAAAAGCTTTTGAATAAAAATACTCAACAAAAAACTATACTGTTTAATTAGGTAATTAGAATGTGTTTAATTATTCACTCAAAAATTGAGTAAGAAAGAATAAAATACTAAATTTCTAAGCTTCATTAAAAACATGAAATTGAAATAAAGGAACAGTACATTATTTTTATAAAATTCCCTAAAATGTTCATTATTTTTAATGATGATCTGTTTTTTGATCTGTCGGATACTTGAAATAATTACAATGTATTTGCAGATAATTTTATAAATATTAGCTTGGTTAATGAAATACTTTCTATTAATAAAATATCTACTTCTGTAATGCTTGGATTTCCTTAGAAAATCTCAATTTCAAAAGAAAAAAAAATGAAATTCAACAGAAAATAGGAAAATCACTTTTTAACTTTTCACAGAATGAAAAATATTCACGATTAATAAAATTATTCAGGTGAAAAATATTCAAAATAGTGGTACCAAAAAGAATCATGTTAATATATAGTCAATATTAAAAATAAAGAAAAAATTTAGTTTTTCACTTTTTTTATTTATAAAGAGCTAGTGGTTTCTTCTACAGTTATTTTAATAACGAATTACCTCAGTAACTTCAAAAACAGTCATAATAATACTGATGACTACTTTGAGCTCACGGTTGAAGAAAAAGAGAAGTCGGAAAACACAAATATAGATTTAAGTCTGCATTTCAAAATTACACACAAAACATATAAACAAATTGTGAAATGAAACTACTTTATTCAGTTATTAGTTTTCGAAAATAACATTTTTATTGAATAAATAAATAAATATTTAAGATATTCATGCACCAAAGCAAATTTCTATAAAATTTAGAATTTTTTAGGTTAAAATACACGGTTAAATATTAGGTTAAATAAAATAATATATGTCTTACATTAATCAGATAAAATCGCTGATGTACTGCATCTAATTAGTTGAAATTTTAAACTTATTTTTAAAATAAAAAGTGATAGCTTAGCATTACTCGGTCATCCCTGATTATCATCCTTATCGTTAACACTGAAAATACTGTCCATAAGAACTCATTAGAATTTTAATAAGAATTAAGAACTTTCTTAGATTTAAGAATTCTGTAAGAAAATCGCTATTATTTTGAAAATACATGAAGAAAAATTTCACTGACATCAAAATGGAATAGTCCTTCGAATATCACGCTTAGCTCTTCAGGCAAGTGCTTCTATGGTGGAGGCCTACATTCGTAAGCGTCATTTAACATTCCAAACTCAAAAGAAGGTTGTGAGTTTCTAAAAAAATATACCATATGATATTATTAAGCATGTCGCGACATTTTATAACATTAATAGCAATAGTTTATAAGATTCGATAATTCCTAAAAAGACGGCTTAGCCTACCTGACTTAGCAGATCGTATCACCAGAGGAAATCTTGAAAGCTTAGGTCTAAGGCCTAATTTCAGTAAGCCTTGAAACTTAATAATTTTCGTAATTTTAGAACATAGAAAATTAATTAAATTCTTCTCCAGAATCGTTTTCTGAAGATGTCTATAGATAATGAAAAAATTCAAAATATCTTTAGCTCAATAATTATAGCATGTCTTTTCAAACATTAGTCAAAGAGAGGTCCTCTATTTGATTATAGGAAAATATTTTAAAGCATTCCACGGCTTTTTTATCACCCTCAATTTTCACTTTCCATAAAGCTAAATTGAATTTATAGATGCGGGGAAAGACAAATAACCTCTTCTTGGGGTCAGAATATTGAGAAATGCCAAAGGAATAAACAGATTCAGGGAGAATATTTGCAATCGAGCAGTTTCAGCAATAAGAGATTCCATTTCGTATCGTCCTATGCGTTTTTCATTAGACGCGATAACCATGTTCCTATGCAAATGTAATCCTTTTGATGACCACAGAATGGCCAAAAGCTCTTTTCAGTTATCATTCGCAGTTTTAATGGATCTGTGCGGTCTCATTTTAATATATACGGCTGTGTTTCCTTGGCCAAGATAAGAGACAGCCTCCTATCATTCGAATAAGTTTTTTTTTTTTTTTTAATCTATTTCTCTGTAACTATACACGATGGCTGCTTATCTAAAGATAACCATTAATGAATCATCAAATTCACCATTAAAACTAGCACAGATTTGGAAATTTAAATAGATTTTCAGTTCTTGCGGAGATTCACAACAAAACTTTAGTAGATAATTAGGCCTAACGACTGTCTTAATATCTTCATGAAACACTGAAAAATAAAAATGCCTTTCTAAATTCAATACCCATTAAACTGTATATTTGACAGCAAATGAAACGAATTACTATAATGTCTTAAAAGTTATCATAAGCATTATTACATTTGTTCCGATATGGGTAGTTTCCATTCTCGACATAAGATTGCGAAAACTGATTTCTTTAATCAGTTATGAATATGATTGAAATTAGATATTTTTAATAAATACATACCATTATTATTTTATAACAAGGTTTATTTATTGCAGTTTTGTGATTTATTTTTGAATTATAAGCAAACTAGTCCTATTCTAAATTAGAAAAAGGAAATAGAACGCGCCTAACTTTCTACGTAAAAATGTGAGAAGAAATTATCAATTTTCTTCATCTAAGGAAGAAAATCTAAATTTTGATTAATGATTCTGTTCCCATTAAAAAATTTCCT
This sequence comes from Thereuonema tuberculata, assembly GCA_023159025.1. NCBI lineage: Eukaryota > Metazoa > Arthropoda > Chilopoda > Scutigeromorpha > Scutigeridae > Thereuonema > Thereuonema tuberculata. The sequence goes on from JAFIDM010012231.1 coordinate 165,491,866, forward strand.
TAAAAATTAAATTTTGGAAATTGAAATGAAATCAAAAGAAAATTGGAATATCCTAATTCTAATTGGAAGACTAAAACCAAATATCAGCGAAAATCTTACAGTTGTGTCTTTGTGTTTAATTCTAATTCTATTTGTCTTATTGAAGATTCTTTATTAGTATTAACATTATCTGACTTCGTCTTTTAAGGATTACTTTGTAAATTTAAAGATTTTATGCAGATTAAGAGAAAATTAATATAGTGTTGAGTTCTAAGGACAATTATAATCATAAAATAAACTTTGTTGTTTAAATACAAAAACTTTGGCTTTACTTCATTTTGAACTCTAATTCTGTAACTTGTAACTTTCTATTTATTTTTGAGAGTCAAAAATATCCTTCATTATTCCACTTAGAATTTTTGAAACAATATCTTTGTTTTTTGTTTTTGTTCTGTGATTTCCTTTTTCGAATTTTTCAAATAACTCGAGCTAAAGCGAATACAATTTTCATTTTTCTGAATTTTTTCATTTGCTGATATTCATTAAAACTTTATTACATAATAGGAAACTATAAATGCACAGCACTATTGGAGGTACGTGTAGACTGTAAATAAACAGTCTGCTTTACTATTGGCCACAAGATGATAAAATAATTCACATGTGTTCACTTTTATGAATTCTTTCCTATGTGCTATTTTTATTTGTCATCCTTGAAATAAAACTTAAAATTAAAAGCCCATATTAAAAGGCCATCGAAATGATAAATAATTGATTATTTCTAAATAACTGAAATAAATAACAAAAATCTTATCAAAATGAAAAGTGGTCTATTAAACAAAATAAAAAAAAAAACAAATAAAAAAATAAAATGCATTTTTTTTTGTAAGTTGATAAACTAATACAAAGAAAATTCTCCGTTTTGTAAAATATAATGCCAGCCGGATCTAGTTTTAAATTTTCCTTTAAATATTTTTAATATTTTTCCGTTCATTGATTAATTTTAATCAAATCAGACAAAATTACAAAATTCTATTACAAAATGGATTACAATGTTTTGTGAAATTGAACAGAAATTTATTTAATACGTAAAGACTGAAAAAAATCCCATAATAATAAACAAAAATACTTACATAAATACTTCAATACTTTAGAAATTAAAACCGGCTTTACATGTTTCACAGCATTGTGTTATATTTTCAAAAGCCTAACAGAATTTAAATTAATAACAAGGTAATTTTCATACATAAGAATTACGATAATAATATTAATAATAATAGCAAATAAAATGTATTTAATTTAGTCAGTGGGCGTTAAATTGTTAAATTTCTACCTATTTTCTATGAGACTGTTTTGACATTTCCATGAGCAATATCTCCAATGGAAATCATAAGGGAAAATTTTCGAAATCTTCTCTTGGAACCATCCACTGAATCAAAAGTTATTAGAGGAAAAATTATAGAAATACATGTACGCACATTATTTACCTAACCTTCCTTATCAAAGTAGGCTAAAATGAAATAAAACGAAGATTTAAATGTGGTCCATCGTGTAATTGGTTTGTTATTGTACAAAATAAATTTATCTAATTCTATAAATAATAAAAATAATAAAATCAAATCTATAATCTCATAAAATTCAGTCAAATATGCATTATTTAGAGAAAGCCAAAGAATTAAAAAGTACGTCTAAATTCAGGACATGTTCCCTAATAAACCAATATTGGCAATATATATGTAGATTGACTTTTTTAAAACGTGGAAAGAAAATCATTGAACATCAAATCTACTTTCTTTAAACTTAGCAAATTAACTCCTTTTGTTTAAGAGATAGCTATAAAGAAGAGAAGCACATTTGGAAAATATACTTCAATCATCCCTGCTTTTAAAACAGTAAACTTTACCTTTTACATTTTTTCATTCGTATTCTAAATTTTGAGTTTAATTAATTCCTGATTACTCGATCAGTTTATTTAGTATTAGAATTCATTTCTTCAATTATAATTCCGTAATAACTGTACTAACACAATTTTTCTGAAGTATTTATTAATAAACCTGATTTCATATTTATATTGAACTTCCATTCAACTTCGAATTTCCATTAAATTTAAAATTTTAGCTGAAAAGTAATCCCAAAATCACTCAAATTTTTAAATTCAAATATTTTAAAATACATTAAATTCTAGATAAAAGATATCCAGATCCTTAAAAAAATAAATAATAAGGTAATTTTCAAAAATGTTTAATAACAGGAACAGACCGGTCTGCAGATACCAGATGTGTTCGTTCATCAGACTGTTCCTCTTTAATTGTTATTTATATTTGCTACATTAAAGTTTGTGGCATGTGTTTTTATCAACATCAAAGTTCATCACACATTCTATCCTTTATGCAGAATAATATTTAAAAAGTTTTGTTTTTGTTTTTTTGTTTTATGTATTGTAATGAATTATTATTTAAGCTTTTATTGTAAACTCTTTTTATTTCCTGTTGACCAACTTTTTAGATTTATCCATTAACAAATTTTAGCTGTTAGATTTTATTGTAATTCTATTACTGTTAATTAAACCGTTAACTTTTTAATTTTGATTCAAATATCCAATCGTTACAGCTGATTAACCAATCATAATCTTTGTAAATATCGTTTAATTTCATGTGTTTTTCAAAAATAAAAAAAGGAATCTTTATAGTAAATAGTTAGATTTCAGTATTTATAAATCTCCAGCCCTTTCTTCCAGTCACAAAATTTATATATTTATTTTTTTCTAAAGGTTTATGTGAAATTAAATCATTACAAGGCATCCTAAACTTATACAAAATAGTCAAAGATATGCAATGATGCAATGTACTCGTTTAAGCTGTTCTACGCTGAAAGCTGTTGTTTTGAGAAATTTCCAAAAAGCCAACGGCAATGTCAGTAAAAAAGAAAAAAACAATAAGTTAAATAAACGATTTTTCACTTGATTTTTGGGCCAATACCAAAGCATTTCAGAAGAAAAAAAAAATGCAATAATTTTAAAGTCGTTTTACTGAACGCTCTTGGATCATCTTAGATTGCTTTTTTTTATGAGATTTTGAATTCCACATTAAAGCTATTTTTTGAACCTTTCGTTTGATCCTTTGGCAATAACTGTGCATTCTTTGCAAATAAAGTCTTTCAGCAACAGCTTGAAATAACCTCAGTCAATAATAAGAAAGTCTTAGACAATAGTAAATTCTTAATATTGAATACAGCAGAGTACAATTCTATTTGATTGACCTTAGTATATTGATTTAACTGTTTAAATCTATTGGCAAAGAAGGGAATGCTCTTTTTTTTATGAGATTTCGATGACGTTAATGTTTCAAAATGAAGCTGAAATCGATTTGGTTTTGAAAAAAATATTTTTAAATGGTTTTATAAATATTATTGTTATTTATTTTAAGAAACAATATTTACACTATCACTTGAATAAAATATTTTTATAAAATTAAGTTTTAAATACAAAAATGCACTAGAAAGACAATTTGTTCCCAATTAACCTTCTCTGGATAAAGATATTCTTTTATTTTTAAACATTTATTTTTAATGTAAATAAACTATGTTAAAAAAAATTACAATAGCTGCCGTACTTGATTAAAAAATGAAAAAATATTTATAATTAAAAGATCCCTACTAGTTGGGTCCAAATTGCGGATTGGACATCGGACGGAAAATTCGACAGCCGATATCCAATCCCCAATTTGAACGCAACTAGTAGGGAGCTTTTAATTGTAAATATTTTTTCATTTTTTTAATCAATTGCGGCGGCTATTATAATTTTTATCTGAAACAACTTCACGCACGTTAAATATTATGATCAATGTTAAATGATATAAAAGTAAAACGAAATAAGAGAATTATGCTTTCGTGTCATTGGAGCACTGGTTTTGTGGTTGTTGTTTTTCTGTCATTTGATCTACTGATAATAATATAGCTTAAGAAATCGGAATCGCGACTCTTGTTCGAGCGAAGTAGTTTAATTATGAAGTACCGTAGTTTATATATAATGTTGTTGACAAAGGCAAGTTGGAAAATGTTATTGAAATGCAAAGACTTGTAAACTATCATAGGAGTATCATTTCAAAAATACGTGACAAGCTGCAATGGCTATTACGTGTATCATTTGTCATTGACTATTTTGTGATTTAACTTAATAGTAGAACACAACGATGGCGCTACTGTCGTTATTTGATCTCTGGGTTGTGTCAAAGTGGTAGTTACGAACATCTTGCATAGTTTATATCCACTTTTAGGTTTGAAATTAAACAATTGCAGCAATTGTGATGATCCTACTACAGTGTTGTGGAAATACAGAATATTGTTTCTTTTCTCTAGTTTTGGGACAATTACTGGTAATGATGCTTTGAACTAACTGAATTCAATAAGAAACACCGAATAGAGTTAAAACATTAATTTCAATTAGCACTTTAGAATAGGAAAATTCAATTGTATTTTCCAAAACAACACAGATGATAATGAGCATATGAATATTTGCTTTCTAAGCTAAATTCTTGATAGAATTCAAGATATATTAATCATGCATGTTACCTTGTGCTTTTGATAGCTGAACAGTTAATGTTAGGATTTCACAAATTCCAATGAATACTGAACATTCTCGGAATCTATAATGATACTTTCCGATTGAAACAAATTGTCGCCATAGAGTAGATTTTAACACTCCTGAACATATCTTAACTAATTTTACACGATTCCTGTAGACATTGGTACGTACGGAAATGTAAAGGAGTTTTTTTATCTGGAAGGGTCAAGTTTTAAAGCCAACCACCAATAATAAACAAAAAACAAAATTGTCTTCAAAATTGCAAAATCTCGTCCCTTCAACAGGACAAAAAAAACCACAACGGAATTTGGCAGGATCTAAACATTTTGAGATTTCGTGGGAAAAGGGGTGGGGGAGACAGGAAATTATTCTCTGTGAACTTTTCTTCCAATAATCTTTTCCTCACAAGATGTCCACGAAAAGTTAGGAGAGTCTTGTCTCCTGTCCTCGAAATGAGTTCATTTACAGAGAAACAAAACCAAGAGAACACATTGTGGTAAAAACTACTTGTGAGGAGCAGGGGACAGATGATGTCATCTACCTATCCATTATCATAAAGCATAAAGCCCCTATCCTCAAAGAGGATGGGCAGACAGTTACGTGACGCAGAGTGAAGAGCCTGTCCGACGCTCAACAGCTTTAACCCAGAAAAGAAATCCTCTACCCGTTTGCAGAAAGTCACATGAATCTTAGGCTTTATCTGGAGAAGAAACAATCAGGAAAAGAAAATCACAGATCATTGATGAGATCGTCAAGTGCCATAACTCTAAGGTATCGGGCCTCGCTTTTATCCAAAATTACTATAAATTTAAAAAAAAATGCAATTAATTTCATTTATTACTTAAGTTGAAAATAAGTATTTTCTAAATATTTGCAAAAAGTTATCCCAATTAAATTTTTCAGTATTCTATATTATACTTACTAATATGTGAGTATAATACATATTAGTAAGTATAATTTAGAATAATCAATGAACTAAACTATATGTTATAATATTATATATTAAGATTCAAAACAATGAAGTGGAATTATTGTTTTCTATGCCCTCACATTTTCTTTTTTGTGATGAGCGAACAAACATCAGGTAACGTGTAGCAATAACAAATAAGAATTTCATCAATATATTGGCTTCTTCATAATTTTAGAAATTTAAAATTTAAAATGGAACAGAAATTTTAAAACTCATAAGCTTTAAAATCTCATAAGGTTCAAATGTACTAATGTATATGTATTTGAAAGTAGAATTAAAATTCTTCTTTTCTAAAGTGAATTTAATATTTTTGTTTGTCTGTTTGTTTTTAACTGAAATTTAATAAATAGTTTAAGAAAAGTTAAATATGATTGACAGATTGTTCGGTTTTTTTTTTTCCCTTTAGTCTATTAATCTTGCTAAGATAAATAAATATTCAATGCTTTACTCTTTACAGAGAAAGAACAAAACTTCATTATTGTCGATAAAGCAACTGGAATCATAAAAAAATCCTGCAATCTTATGGCTTTTTGTAAATCCTCAATTAAACGGAATATGCAGAATAAGGGGTGCATTTTGCCAAACTGAACTTATTAGCATTCCAATTTGGAACGAATTAGAAGAAAGGAAGTAAAAGTTAGATAATGAACAAGTACCTAGTATTATTATCACATTGATTTTTGTATCAAGCATTATATAGAAGATAAAGTTGCATTTATCAGGAAATTACAGTCGCTGTTCTAGGCCGATATCGAATGAAGAACCTTTTTTGGAAGCAATTTCCCAAACAGCCTATGATTCTGCGACTTGTGCTTTGGAGGTCTAAGTATACGGTTAACCACATACCTTGCTGTGCACGCAGCAATCAGCAGACGAGAAGAGAAGTTAAGACCAGGTCTATCCGTACGCCCGCATCCAATAAAACTTAGCAATCTTGACTAATGACGCCCTTTAAAACTACAATCACTCGCAAATGAGGAGGCTTTGCAAGCCATTTAATTGAAGATGGCTCTAGAGACTGCGGTGCTAATGCCCTCCTGAACAATGGTAAGCTTGATAAATGGTGCGATTTCACTTCTTGAAATATGCACCAAATCAAGACGATCTGCCAATGTTCTGGCAATTATTTTACATTACCGTAGAGGGTAGTTATCTCCCCCATTCCCGATCTGGGATCTATCTTAGGCAAACATGCTTAAATCCGTCGGATTTAAGCTTTGGCAGCAGAGCAAATTAAACATTTGGGAAATGTAAAGTAAAGTTGTAGTTGATATCAAAGTTAAGTTCCGAAGATACCCCCGCCAGAGAACCGAAAGGGTGTCGGAATGCGGATAGAATACTTAAAGCAGTATGAAGGAAGAGGTGTCATATCATAATAGACGTGACGTGATTAAAGAGGGACTCTTTTGCCACCCTCGCACCATCGCCTGCATCCATGGGCAGAACAGAGCTGTCATAGCCAACAAGCCAACGATTAATTGCCGGGAAACGAACGAGGGACAGAACACTTCCAAATCAGTTCAAATGTCCCTTTGAACGAACCATCCATTACAAGATTATCAGCAAGTTCCCGCGGTTGAACGGTCATTTCCTGCACTGGAAAGAGACGCTCCCCCATCCTTGACTCTTCCATTTTTATTCTACCACTCTCTTCTACACTCGATCAAATACGGTCTACGATTCGCCGCATATAAATCTTTCAGAGAAACTTCGTCTTATATTAGAGAAGTTATAAGCTTAAATGGTAGTTCGTGGTTTAGATTTTCCCCTTCTTCTGCTTTTAAATCCTAAAATACGCAGCACTTTCTGTCATAAAAAAAAATCCAAACTGGAAATTCACATAAAATATGGTTACTTTAAAGAGATTTTCAGAGAATGAAGAAATAAAATTCAGAACAGCATTATCTCTACTACAATGATAATAATAATAAAAAAACTTAAGCATATCTAATATCAAAATAATAATAGCATAATAATAATAATAATAAAGTTAAAACTTGGGAATTAGAAATATTTAGATTAGTTAAATCTAATTAAGAATAAAAACATTTTGATTTTTTAATAGTTAATTTTATGTAAGAATAGGTTGACTAATAATTGTTTCTTTAACATATTCTGCATCTGGAGAGTGGTAGGTCAGAAGGCGGTAAATTTAAATACTACAGTCATAAGGCAAAACTCTAAAAGAGCTCTGATTATTATTTAAAAGAAAAAATCATTTGAAAGTACTAATGATTTGAAAGCAAAGTGATTTATGTTACATAGGATTCAAAATATATTTGTAGAGTTTCAATTAGAAATAGAAATAATTAAATCGACACAGCTATTAAGATATAAAATATTAAACTTTTTTAAAATTAGGCTTTTAATTGTTTGTTGTTATCTGAAATTGAAAAAATTAATGAAATTTGATGTGATGAGTAAAATAACATATTTAAAGTAAATGATGATAGGATATGAACTGAAATGAAATAAAAGTAATAAAACAGGATATTTTTTTAAAAAAATAGAGACACATAAAGAATCGAAATAAGTTGCATGACTTAACCATATAGAATGCAAAATTTTAATAATTTTATCATTTCTAATTAATATTTTATTTAATCTTTGCCCAATTTTCTCTAAAAGTTTTAAAAAAAAGTATTGTAAATAAAATAAAACAAACTTGAATATTAATAAAATTTAGTTATTATTAAATTTGTATATTGGGAATTAGTTCTAAATAAATTTTTTTCTATAGCATTTACTTTGTAAAAAGGTTCTTTCATTGACATTTCATAATTTTTGAAATGGTTAGGTTAAGATAAAAAAAAATTATGATGAAAGTTATTTTTGAATTTGTACAAAATAAAAAATGTATTGATATTTTTTTTGTAGTGTTGTAAGAGTTATCAATGAATTCACAATTAATACTTAACTTCGCCTGATAATTTCATCTCAGACTTTTGCATGTGGTCAGGGCCCCCACAAGGGTGGGGTCAGTTGGTCCCTCAGCACCAGGGCCCTGCCGTCAAGTGGGCCACGGCTGAGGTCTTAACCAAAAAAAAAAAGAATAATATGAATTAGCCTATCACTTCTAGACTTTTTATAATTAAGTCTACATTTTATATAAACTACTTTTCTGCTTGCTTAGAGTGAATTTTTTCCAAACTTTTTTCCTAAACTTTTGGTTAGAGCTGAAAAAATTATGCACTGGTGTTAAATTAATTTACTCTAAAAAAAGAGCTAATAACTGTGTATGGCGTGTTTAAAAGGGAGAAATATGAAATTGTGTGTTGTTTTTGCGATATTTTTGGCTAAAAATCAGGATTTTAGCCAAAAAGTAGGAGAGGACTGAATTTGACCTGGGCCCTGAATTTGATGTGGGGGGTCCTGCATGTGGTCCTATTTCTATTAAAATCCATTGGAATCTATCATTGGTAGCGTATGATTTTATTTGAAATAAGACATTTTGCTAAATAAAAAGTCCTATGTGCTTCGTTAAATGTAAATCATACTAACTTACATTCCTTACGGTTGAGTTATTCCAATTTTCTGATTAAACTGCGAGTTGCATAATGAATACGAGAAGTAATGTTTTTAAAGATTACAAATCGAATAGTTTTAAATCTATTTTTCAATTGCACATGACCTTGAAGGATAGGAGGCCTGAATTCATTTATTTTCTGTTTATGTTTGCCAAAAATATCTACTACCTCCTTAATCAATATCAACCATTTGGAAATTGTCCAGCTATTCAAATACTTCATAGGTTTAAATTAGACACTGGAGAAGAATTTAATATTACTATACAAATTATTGTCGTCATCGATTTCAACTGCTATCACAAAATTTGAAATAAAAGCTTAGTCTTTCAGTTAATCTAATTTTAAATTATTTATTATTTGACTGAGAAACAATGATGAATAAATATAATGCGTGAATAAAATGATAAACTTCATTTTTTGTATATTTCTGTTAGTTCATATTTTTCATAAATTTGAAATTTGCAATTACTATTTCAAAAAAAGTATTATATTTTCTCGCCACACCACTCTCATATTAAGAAGATATATCTATCGAGCCAGTGTGGGATTAAAGGTAGTCTGATACATGCCTTATATAGAAGGGCTAAACGCCAAATTAGACATTAAATGTTTTTCAAAACTTCTCATAGTTGTGGAAATCTGTGATTGAATTTACATATTGAAAATAAGTTCAAGTGAAACTAAAAAAAAATTAAAAAAAAAAACATTAGTTATAAAGTAACAAGAATTAGCAGGTGGAATCGTACTTCCTTTACATGATTTTATCAAAGACGATATTATCAAATATCTGTCACTATACACAATTATTATGTTACTTCAGTCATATAATTTACGCTACATCAAAAGTCCCCAATCTTTTATTTTGACTTGTAAATCTTTGCCTCTCCCCTATAAAAAAACAAACAGGATAACGTTATCTAATCAAAAAAAAAAGCCGCCTTTACAGAATTTTACTGGTAACTTTCAACACCTTAGTGAGCTACCCAATGGGAAACACTACATAAATGTTGCGGATACCAGCAGCATCGTCGTATTAAACTCATCTTCAGGATTTCTACCATATGTCATATATAAATCACCGTCTGACACAACAAATTTTGTAAAAAGTGAAAGAGAAGTGCCTTCTTGGAAAGGTGTTAATTTACACGGCTTAATGTTCACACTTTTCAAATGTCCAGGTTAGCTATTGCTGGACTACTTTTGTCTTTGAATTTATTTCAATTTGAAGTTCAGTAACTTCCTTGAGAAATTTTAATCATATTCTTTATGATATCATTTAGTCAAATGGTTTGGTCCGGTTATCCAAGATGATAAGCCGGGTTGGTAATCTCTGGCGGAGGTCGGGGATTTTTTTCAAGTTGAATTGTCCTCTGGATGGTTGCTAGGGTCCACCCTGCCCTCTGTAGAATGGGTATTGAATTTCTTCCCCAGGGATAAAGCGGTGGTCACTGAAACGTTGCGAGCCCTACCTCCAGCTCCCTCCTGGGCCATCGTTGATCTGTGAGAATGTACATACCTACCTTCGATTGCGCCTGGTAGGTATTTTTATAGTCCCTGGTATTCCGAAGGTAATGTCTTGTAATTATTCTGCGTTCTCATTTTTTCTCGTGTTTCGGAAACCATTGAGAATGCTTTTTTTTTTCCTTGTTTTAAAAACTACACATTTTTCGACAGTTGTTTTCCATTGTTTATTACTTCTAGCACCGTTTGTAGTGCAATTTATTCTACATATCAATCTTTCACCAATGGACTTAGTTCAGAAACATTGGTTAGAAGCTATTTCTCTCATTTATTTTGAAAGTTTGTTTCTTTCGGAAAGAAAGCAAAGACTTCATCAATTTAGCTTTTCAATTTTTAAGTAAGTTTCATAGATGAATTCTCAAAGCTAGCCATTGCGAAATTGTACATTGAGGCTTTGCCAATTGTATCGTCACCTTTCAAATTTTAAATTTCAGCAATTTTAGCGAAAAACGTTCAACCAATCCTTCGAGAATCTTTGGGATTTATGAAAAATTACTCACAGCAGCATTTTTGTATGATCGATGCTTTGATACTGAAAGGGTTTTAAGATCATTCAGATGATTTTGGTTTCTTTTAAACTTATTTTTATATTCCAGTAAATGAACTACTATCAATCTGTTGCATGCTGCTGAAGAAAAAGCTCCAAATAAAAATTTCACAAATTCAATACTGTTATTGAAGCTCAGATGAATGTAATCACTGAGAGGTATTGCTCCAATATGTCTAAATTCTTTAATGTTTGATTCACTATTTGGAAGTTTAATTTAATGCACAGGATATCAAATCTAGCTGTTGTCTATTTGAGAGTTAAAACTGGTTTTTTCCCGTTTTATTTTTCACTGTAATTGTAATTATTGTTTTACAGTGATTTTTTTCTGATTCATTATGAAAGGATATGTCTTGGTTTCATGATGGATTATCAATAATTTTGATTCATTTGACCATTTTATTGTTCATTTTATGAATCCGTCAGTAGATTTGGCAGACTGCTGATTGAGAGTAATAAAATATAATTTTTCAAATATAGAACAGTCTTCAATATTCAACTTTCTGAATAATAACATATAGTAGAAATAATATATGAAAAAAATTAGATCAATTAATGAGTCAGGGAATTTTTCAGAAAGCGAGAAATCATCATTCCCCTTGTTCATTCGTTCGTCTGCCAGAAATATGTTATTAATGTCTTTTACAATAATACTGTACATATGGGTGCATTAGGTTACATAGCAGTATCTCTGATATTACTGGTAAAATAGGAAGAATTAAGATTTGATTCCACATTTTGGTCAGATTCGAAGGGAGCCTGACTAATTTTCTTAATATATAGAAGTCTGTCATCAAATGAAGGAATTCTTTTATTATTTTCCTTATTTGCTATTGCTTCAAACAAAGTTCGAACTTCAGAAAAAAATGTCAAGCAAGATTTCAGGACTAGAATGACCTGTGCAGATGATCTTGGGGTTTTTCTTTACTCCTGAAATTCCTTCATGATTGATTGCACAATGAATAATTGATTTTCTCCGGTAAGTATTAAGACATTTCTTAAAAAAAAATCATTGACTTCAATTTTGAAATTTTATATTCATTTTAACTTACATTTGCATATTAAACTTTCATTCAAAACATAAATTTTACAAAAGAGCCACCCCTATGAGAGTTTTAAAATCTTAAGTTAATGGAGGATTCAGAAAGTGAACAGTCATCAAATTTTCCCTGAACTTTTAATAAGCAAAGGAATACAGAACAAATGTTTCTATCAAAAAAGAAAAAAAAAAGAACTGATTTTTCATGCATAAATAATGACCAAAGATGGAAGATAGAATTAAGAAAAAATTAAGAATTAATTAAAAATTTAAGAAAATTCAAAGAAAAGAAGAAAGGACAAGTTTACTAAAATTCGATAAAATCCTAAGACGTAATCTAGAATCTTTTCATAATTCTTTTCTTTTCCTATTCTTAATTTAATTAAGCACAATTATTAATAAACTTCTAACTTTTTTTGCTTAAAGTGACGTAAACAACAAGAACAACAACAAGAAAAGTGTGGAAGTTCTAAAGGATGGATATTTTCAATAAGAATTTAATTGGGTTTTTTTCTTTAAGAGACTTAGAAAGGTGAAGGAACCTCAATCTAATCCAATTTATTCATTGTACTGCAATGTTAATACGGAATTTCCCTTCCTTTAATTTCCTTTTCCTCCTTTTCGCAATAGTTCATACAAATCTCCAAATGCATTAGATTTAATGGAATAATTAAATTACATAGGCTTCCTACGATTCGCCGACGCAATCATCTCAAAATGGCTTCCAGCATATAGGAGTCATTACTTTGCATAAACGATCTTGTTTGGAGACCAAAATGGTCGAGACTTTCCATGGAGGCAATTACCTCTCCACCCCCACCCTGCAACGACCGTAGTGCTTTCCATCTATTTCCCCCAAAAAGAAAAGAATTTCCATGCATTGTATCTATCATTCGCGTGTAGCATGCACAGCACTTAAACTCAAGGAATAAAAGGTGTTGGTGATATTGGAAACCCCAGCGCAGATAGAAAACCGCAGTCGTTTCTGTCAAGTGAATATGAGACAGAGATACAATGGCCATCTGGGACGTGTGTGGTCAGCAAACCCAATTTCCCAAACGAATGGGCTGCCATGCAAATTGTCTCTCAAGTCTGTTTTACCACTAAATTGCTGAGCACAACTGCCAAAACAATCTAAGAAGATAAAGAAAGGAAAACTTAAAAAAAAAAAAGTCATTATATAACATGTGAGAGATTCCAGATCGTAGCAACTGTCAATTCCGGTAGACAGATACTGGATATATCCTAAGGCATTTCCCACGAATCTCAATTTGGGCGGTAGTAAGTTATTATCGATGAGATCATTAATAGGCGTGAGAATTAAAGTGCATTTTAAATTTAGTAAAAGAATTTAGGAGATTAGATTATTCTTATAACAAAACAACTGTTAATTATGAGTTTAAAAAATTAATTATTAAATACACTTTTTTTCTTTTACAATAAGAAAGCTTATTCTCAAAAGTAGGTTAAATTGCTGTAAATTCTGTACATAACAATACGTTTAATTTAAAACAATCAAACCTTTGATATAGGGTTTACTAAGAGCAAAATAATTAAATCTTTATGAATTGCATAATTTGAATTAAAACCTATTTTGAATTAGAAGCCGGCATCTGAAATTCTTATCAGAAGAGCCTTCTAAAGAACCATTTACACCCATAGGAATGTAGTCAATTTACAGCTATGAAAACTGTTTTACATTGTTCATGGTTTTGTTATTCAAGGGCAGGATTTCCGTCATTTCGATGCAATCTACAGTAACTGTAATGTGGCCGCAGGTGGTGAGGGAGTTCAACAGCAGTTGGGGCTGATTGTGTCCCTACCATTCTCCTCAGAATTAAAGTCATGTGGACATTCATCTGGCGGGAATTAATGAATCAACGTCCAATCCAGATACTTAAATTTGCTAAACTAACAATTTGAAGTGAACTCATTTCGTTGAATGTAAGGGTAACTTTATTAACCCTTATGAGAATTTGTCGTAGAATATAAACAGCATGTTCAGTTATACAATTAAACCACTAAAAACTGACATCATAAAAGATTTTATGCGATATCTATGTTAGTTTTTTTTTCATGAAAATTTCTGAATTTCTCCTGTATGAATTTAAATACATAACACTTTCATAACATTTATATAATTCACTATACAATTTTAACGTTTCAGTTTATGCTCTAATGTATGCTTCTACAAGTCAAAACACTTCAAAAGATTTCAATCCTTTCCAATATCCTTTTTTTCCTCAAGAAGATAATTAGTAAATTTTTGATCATAAACTGCTCCAGCATAAAAGACCTGAAATTAACTATCGTTTTATCATTAAATTACGATTTTCCTTTTGAATATTAAATTATGTATCTTCTATTCATAAAAGTACTTGATTAAAAAGAAGTCAGCAGTTTTATCATTGATAGATTTATTTCATTGCAATATAATAACTTTTCCAAAGCAGTGGGTGTCCGGTTGAACACAGAAGCGTGAAGAATGGCTTCTCCTATCTCCCTGTATACCTTGTCTAACGCTGGTTCCATGATCGATTCGGCCATTAACTGGCAAGTTATGGCAAACTTTTAGAGTGGCTGCCTTGATTTGTAAATCCCTGGAGACTCGTATGCAATTGTGACGGTCGCAGGACTTCGCCAGCATTTTACAAACCACAGTAAAGGGAAACTTCAGGAATGCCTTCAGGACATTTTTTTATATATATTTTTACGGAAACTCTTTCACTCTAAGCTTCACGTTTTTATCATGAAAAATGTTTCGCATAGTGAACGTTGCTGTTGTAATATTCCAAGGACATAGTTCCTATTTGCTACATTCTTCAATCAAAAAAGGACATTAGGATAACAACAGGAATTTCAAGCTTTTCATCAAAAAAAGGTGAAAGGCAAAATTTTGTAATGCTTTATTATCAATATTTTTAAAGTATTGAATAAAAGATAAATACTTAAAAAGTTAGTGTTTATAATAACAGTTTAAAACATTAAATGTTTATAGTAAAGAAATTGACATTTTAATAGCCAGTCACATTATAACAAATTTCAATTAGTTTCCAAGTTACAGATAATTTGTTGTTTCATACCTTTAATGTCAGAATTCATTGAAGATGAATGGTAGTAAAAATCGCTTGAAAATAATAATTTTTCTAAATAAGTATATGATAAGTGTAAATCATAATTTCAAATTTCTTAAAAAAGATTGGGAAACGCTTTCCTCAAAATATAATACTAATAATTATAAAATTATTATTATCGCAGTTTTATTTTAACAAACACCTTTCAGAAACACATATTCCTAATTTGTATTATGAAATTATAAATTTGACAATACTTCACATTTTTCCTAAATGCTCACTGAAGTATTTTAAAACTTTTTAAAACATTCTAATTTTTTTTATACATTCTTTATCTTCCTTCCTCTTCTTCTTCCTTCATCTTCGCTATCTCACAGAAGAGAGCACATCAACCGCCTTGCAACCTCCAGAAATACTTCGAATAAGTGCAGGATTGACTTCATTTTGGCTTTCAACAGCACAAGAAAAAATAAACAGAAAAAGTGAAAACGTGTTCTCTAATTGAACTCAAATCAAGTTTGGCTGTCAGAACATTTTCTCATTCAACTGAAAGAAAAATAACTAATATTCTTTGATTTTCTAACATTACAACATTACAATAAGTATATAATCAATCTGCTCATTACTAGCAATCAAATCATTCGATATAAATTATATGATGAAAGGTATCATATGATATTGCACAAGGTTCTTGCTGTATTAGAACTTGAACTCAGTACGTCCATCTATTGAAGAAGCAAATGTTGTAAGGAAATTGAAGAATTAACAAATTAATAGGTTATTATCACTTTAATTTTTACATCTAAGAATTTAGGATTTCCATTAATAATGATTAGATTCCTTACTCAATTATAGAATTACTTTTCTGTAGAATTGAAGAAAAATCAATAAAAAGCATTGTTAGAAAGGCATCTATCAAGCATCCTATCATCTCCTGGTATGATAGTTTAGATCCCAGAGATGAACCAAATTTCATATCGTATTCATTAAGGAGCTGATATTAAGTAATCAAAGTCTAATTAGTATTTTTGCTACTTTGAATAGTTATCGTAATCAAAGACAGACAGTACGTTTATTCCTACTTAAAATTACATTTTAAGCCAACGACAGAAGATATTTATTTAAAAGGCATTTTCAATTACTATTTGATTTATATGCAAGAGAGAGAAAAGTTTACTTTTTTTTCCCAAAACTTTTTTCAACAATTTTTTTTTTCCAGAAAAATCGATTTGTGACTGAGCAGAATCACCTTCTTTCATTTCCCCACAGAAGCATCTTCTATTTTGGCTATGATTCGGTTTACATTCCATTAGGACCCATTTGGAGTTGAAAAGTTGCCCTTAATTCCACTGCATTATTAACTAATAAAAAATTAAAGAAATATAGATAGAAAACTTAGTTACTAACTTACTTACTCAAAGTAAATTGGAAAGGCAATATTTATTTATTTATAAACTTAGAATGCTATATTTCATTCTAAAAGTTCTTTAAAGTAAAAAAAAAAAAAACCTTTAAGAAGAAACTTTAAGAAAATCATATTTATATATTTATTTCCTCGTATATCCCCTAAATCCCCTCTTTTTCTACCACTCCTCCCCAAACACACCTTTTTCGTGTTTCCTATTCAGAACCTCTGAAACATTGCCAGTCGAGGCAATCAATATCCTTCAGCTCGAGGAGAGTCTGTTGGCTAACGAGATCCATGACAGCAACTAAGAAACCGCCAAGAACAAACAAATAGTCGAGTGAACGCGGATAAGAAGTGTTAGCTTATGCTGATATCACCTTTTATGGGAACACACAAGCACTAATTCACATGTTTATTAACACTGACAACCTCTACTTCTGTAGTTTGTCACTCGAATCCAGATGGATTCTAATCCTTTATTCACACGTATTTTTCAGAAGAAAGTTAAAACTACGCGCGTTTTTTGCAATACATAAATCTTGAAGAATTTTTTGTTGTTATTGCTGCAGTTTATCACGCCATTTCGCAAGTTTTTCCATACCTAACATTTCTTTTTTTGTTAAGAAAATAAAAGATGAAAGAAAAACTGATGTTTCCGTCTTTTTTATCAAGACTGCGCTCGAAAACAGAAGAAGATGAAATTTTCGGTTAAATGAGAATGAATATTCAGCAACATCTTTGTTTTTGATATCATCTTTAACATCTAAACTCATCTATCTCACTTTTTTTCTTTTTCTTTTTTTTTAAAGCGTAAAACTTAACGAGGAAAACCTCTTAGTTTCCAAGCACTTGTCTTCCGCTTAAGAACTGCAGTAAAGCTTACAAGAGGCAATGTGTTTTACTTTTAAACTTAATAACTTCGCTTGATGACTCAAACTTTGCTTTCCCCGCCTTGGAACAGAATATCAGATCGCGGCTTTAATTTCTCTCCAAAATTATGAAGTGTCTTAATTGAATTCTCAGCCATGTTAGCATAACCCTAGCCTTGCCCGACCATAACTCACAATCACTCGAGCTGATTAGAAATCTGAGCATAATTTTCCAAGTTGTGTGGCAGATAAGTTACAGTTAGGTGAGCGTCTGCAAGAGAACTGGTGCAACGATTTATAACATCTGATTAAGAAAAAGTCACCTACTCATCCCATAAAACTATTCGCTGCTCTACAGAATGGAGCGCTGCCATTAGATAAATCTTCCCAATTCTGTTGGGAAAATTTACCTGCAAAGTTAAGGTTAAGAATATGGTAATAAATCGCCTACAAGTGAATAAGAGATTTGTTTTTCGATGATGCTCACTTGGTTTAGGCTTTTTGTTGGTATTTTTTATATCTCATAATTAATCATTAAGCTTCGTTTTCAACATGTGAAACATTATTTTCATGATAAAATTTCATGCAGAAAAACATGAAAAATATTTATGATTAATGGTAACTAAAATATTAATAATGTAACAGAAAATATCAGTTAAATTACATTAAAATTTATTAAGAATAAAATAACAATTTATAAAGATTTGAAATTCGTAACATATGTATATTTTTAAACCAAATTACTTATTACCTAATGGCTTCGACTTTGCGTGAGTCATAAAATCTTTCTATACAATGAATTCGGCTAACTCATATGAATGATTAAACACTATCTATAAAAATCTATGGCAAATCGAATATATTTGAAGCTTTGTAGTCTTCTCTTCTTTTGAAATTTCTAAGTAAACTACAATGTGTTACATAATGGCTTTCATAAAACAAAAAGTTTAAAAAAAAATTATAAGAAGTTAGACACACAGTTTGCAGTAGACTACTTTAAAAGTATTTTAAATACTTTTATATTAGTTTCTTGAAGGAAAGGTTTCTAATGTTGTGTTTAATAGCATAATAGCAGCAGCTCCGAATAAAAGTTTAGACCTCCCTCCGACAAACACACAAAAAAAATCATTATTAGTTTAAGTTAATGCATCAGAAATAAGGAAATATTGTCTAATCAATTAATTTATATGATTGAGGTTTGCTTTAACAGGTAAATATCCTATGTTATAAATGATATTAACAACTAAGAGCAATAATTGTTGATAACATTAATAATTCAAAGTTACCGCTCATTTATTATCCTTGTTTTCTTAAAATAGATTGGGAATATTTTAATAACATTGAATGAAGTTCATTTAGAAAGCCGAAGAAAGATTCCTAGAGAAAAACTCATAAAATTCCTAGTAACTTTTCCTTTCGTGTAATAACTACTTTATGCTTTTCTTTTTTTTTTTCTTTTTAAAAATAGTAATTACATTAGATATTGCTTCGTAACTCCTGCTGGGGAATAGATGAAATAGTAACAAAAAAATATATGAAACGCATACACTACATATTATACAATAAACCAATTTTATTTCAAAAAGGGAAGGAAGGGTGAAGTGAAGGTTGGCAGATAATAGCCTTCGCTTTCAAATGAAGAAAACCTCTTTTCAAACTGTCGATATCAAGTGCTACAAATGTGGCCGTAATGAAGCTCCTTTATAAACTAAAGCCACTCCTTTAGCCATCTTTAAACGTATGAAATCTCCCGCCGTCGCCTCATGACCCACCCAACTAATTACGTCTATAGGGGATTCTTCTAATTTCGTATGGACGGCCATTCGCCAACCTCCGACCAGACAGTCACTCCACCTACGTGAATAGCAAAATACTATCTATTGACCAGTCCCAATTAAAGCTTCAACTTCACGGAACTCACCTCTCTCTCTCTCTCTCTCCTTCTCGCTGACTCTTTTAAGGGCAATTATGTTTCATATCTAAATTGCTGCTTTCGCCTCCAACTGAAATGAAAATGCTGTTAGAAAACTCTCAACAACAACTCGTACGAGACTTAAGCAAATTCCTTCTGCCTTTGTAATCATAGTAAATTTGTAGTTTTATGTTAGTTATGAAATATTTTCTCTCTTATTTTATCTTAGTCTTTTTTTTTTTTTTAACTTTTTCAAAATAAATAATAAATATGAAAGTATGAAGGTTTGTAATTGTTATTGTATTTTTATTTAGAATTAATTTTTTTTAACAAATACTGAATAAAATTAATTACCAAAAAGTAAGTGTCACAGCCATTGGTTTATCATTGATATCACAATTTAGAAAATTACTATTGGAGTATAAATGGGCTACAGAAATACATATTCAAGCTCAGTTACGTTTTGAAAATAATAAATTCCTCCAAAAACAGTTGTTCTTTTCTGCAGTTGTTATAATTTCTGTATAATTTTTCAAATTCTAATCATTAGAGTTTTTACTATGTGGTCGTCTACCATAGACTTGTTGTAAACCAAAAACAACTGAAGAGTTTTCATGAAATTCTTTATTTAAAATAAATAAAAAAGAGTTAAGACCTAAATTTTATAAAAATAAGCCAAATACAAATAGTGGCGTACACTAATAGGACATAGTCCTTTGTGCGATTAATTAAATAAGAATATGTTTAAGATTACGTGGAATGTTTTCTATTCCACTTAATCTTACCAAATTTCTTGTAAGTGATTCGCCAACTTTTCTCATTTAAATTAGGAAATTATCTCTTTCGCATTTTAATTGGTTAGAAATTTGTGAAGAAAACGATTTTTTTCCCGTTTTTTTTTTTTTCTTTTCTTTTATTATTGTTATTATTCAAACTTCATTAGAAAACAATTTACGAAGTATTATTTTTATTTTTTTGAGACTATCATTTTCTTTCACAACCTGTTTCTTTCCTTTGTTAACTTAAGATTTAGAAAAATAAATAAATAAAAAAAAATTAAATGATATAAATTTTATATTTTTAATTTCTATAAAATAGATTACTTTTTTGGGTCGTAGGGCTTTTATTATTAATAATAATAATAATAAAGAATTCACTTCAAAAAAATAATTAAGCAAAATTGCTTCCAACTTATATTCCATCTTTGCCTGGAGTTTCGATGCATGAATGTTATCAATTTGGAATTAATGGAATTATAGAACAAAAGTCGATTGAAAGGAGTCTGATATTAATCTAATTAACCATCACGGGCTACTGTGTTGATGAAATAGGATACTTCCACAATCTCGTTTACATTCAATATTTTTTGTTTATCTTAACATTTTATTAGATAAAATAAATTTATAACCAATCAATTAAGATAGTGACGAAACGGTTCCAAAAGGCTTTATTCAATCTATGAATATCAAGAAGAAGCTAATTAGACGACCGATTTAATCACTACACGGAAAAAAAGGAAATAATTTTGAAACATTCTTTTTTTTGTCCTCATTGATACTCAGTTTCTTAAAGTTCATCGCTTACAACCTAAACTTTGCAACGAAAAATGATCTTAATTAAATCTTCTAAATTTGGTAAGTAAAGGCCGATTCTAACTTTCTCCATTCTCTTCATAGAATAAATATTTAAGATTAACCCTCCAAATAATTAACAAATTGTTCAATTAAAAATAATGTTTTTAGTTAACATAATGTTTTCAGTTTTTGTATGAACTTTACCATTTTCTTCATAAATAAAAAATAATAATCATTATATATTTGAATGTGAGAAAATTCCAATCTTTGTTTCTGCTTTACTTTAATAACTTCATTTTCTATTATTCGTTTTCAATTTCTTATTGACTTTCCTTTCTTCATTTGATCTCCACTTCATTACTACAGATATTTCAGTTCCGGTCAGATAGTAATGTTTCAATCTCTAGTTACTTCCAATATCCGCTTGACTAGAAATACTATTCAACAAATAATTAAACTATTGTATAGAAGACATGTAAGACGTACTCCAGAAATATTATTCCTCAACCGATTTAATCCCATTGTTTCAAAGAGATCATCTCTGGATCCGGCTTAGTAATGATATTGAATAAACAGAAGCAATGTAAAATCAAATTGATTTCAAGAAAAAATATTTTTGCACGCAAGCTTTAAACAACTACTTAATTCTAAAATTTTTCTAATTTATTTTAATTTTTTCGCTGCAGATTATATTTATTAATTATACTAAATATACTTTAAAAATAAATAAATAATGAATAAATAAATAAATAAACAAATAAATAAATAAATAAATAAATAAATAAATAAATAAATAAATAAATAAAGATTAAAAAAACAGTAAAGATACTAGTATAACTTTTTATAATGAAAGTAAAAAGAAATTATATTACATAAATTATACAGTTAATTTTGTTATTAATGTTGTAGTAAATAATGAAAAATCAAATAATTTTTTTAAGGTAAGCTTTTTGCTCTATAAAAATAATAAGAAACAGAAAACTTTGAGGCTCAAGGAGACTATTTGAACATTGCATTAAAATTATGATATATTTAATATTAACAAATTCAGAGGAACTGTATTATTATTGTAATTGTTACAGGATTATGTGGTTTTATTTCAATCAGAAAAGTCCCTAAGTTTTGTAGCGAAAAATAATTCTTAATAAATCTTCGAAATCCAATAAAAATAAACTACTTATATACACTATTTCTGTGATAACCCGTAATAAAAGAAAAAAGAAGAATTCATCAAATTGGATGGCAAAATTCTATATCTCATTTCATTAATGAAAAGAAGCTCTATTGGGTCAATTAGGATCGAATCTACTATACCTAGAATTACTATAGACTTAAAAATTATTTGCTCTTTAGGCAAATATAAAAAAAAAAACAAAAAAAAAAAAAAAACAAATTTTTTAAAATGCAATTTTTGGTAAAAGGAATTAAAAAAAAATTAACATTGGGTACTAATTCTATCTAATCATATCCTCACAAGTAAAATCTTAGTAAAATTCTAATTTCACGATAAAATTCACAGTTTTACTATTCATTAAAAAGACAATATCAAACAATGGGTTTCCTTTAATTGATAGCAATTTATTAATTACATTTTTTTTTAAATGAATATAATGTTGAGGAATTAAATAAACTGGAAAAAAATAATAAAAATGATTCTCTAAAATTATGGACTTCATCAAAGAATAAAGGACTACAACTGAGTTTAAAAATTATAAAATAAAAATAGATTCTTTTTTTTTAATTGATAATTTTTTCCTTTCTGCTGCTTCTTTTCTATCTACCAATCGATCAGATTACATTTCACAATATTTTTCTGATGGCCGTTGCATTTAGACCGCCCGCCAAGGGCGTACTCTCTCTTTTTTGAAACGCGTCAAAAGCACCTCTTGAAATATCAATATGAGGCTCGCAGTTGAGAAAGCACTAATTGATTATTTGAACGTGACCACCTGAAATCAACATCCGGTTGACAGGCGCGCAGTACTTGACGGATAACGGGATCGCGATCACGAAGACTTCTTCGTCGGTGCAGAGATCATACGCTTCCCGTTTACGCTCTGCATGCAAGCACGCGAAGACCGCGGTCTTAGACAAAAACTCTGAGGAAATACTTTCACGGTTTACCGACATTTAGATCATTAAAATACTTAAGCACAAGATATAGAAAAATAATTTCCAATAAGTCATAAAAACTATTGAAACAATCGAATAGAAACTGGCCAAAAAAAAAAAAAAGGTTTTAGATAGTTTGAAATTACTAACTTATAATAACAAATTTGCATAGTAAAATCTAATATATGTTTCTAATAAATCTTAAGTCATTTAGAAAGTATTTACATTGTTTTCAATGAATCATTCTTTGTATTTGTTAATAATCCAATATGAAAAATCATAAATAATATATTGCATATTTACAATCAGATGTTAACAGACAAAAAAATAATAATAAGGAAATGTTTTAAATGATTTCATACTAAAATTTGAAACATTGGATCGTTATTTTTACATTTCAGCCATAAAAGACAGTAATTTCGGAATTTTATAGAAACCAGGAAGTCACAAATAGTTAAGTGCTAATGATGCACTTTTATTCAGCCAAATACAGATATAAAATAAAATAAAAAATGTTAACTGAAGATTTATTGATTTTTTTTAAAACCCACATTACATTAGTTTATCGCTTTGCTGTGGAACTAATAGTATTTTAAACTCTACTAATAAAAATGATAACAATAGTTTTAGTCGAGTAGTAAAACAAATCATACGTAAGCATCAGAGATTATAAAAAAAAATGTTTTTTTCTGTTTTTTCAGTATGAATAATAAAAAGAATAGAAAGAAAAGGGTAAAAATTAATGATATGCTGAAGAATTAATTAAAAAAAAAGTATGTGGATGTAAAATAAAAATTCTACCGTAAACAAAGGTGATTAAATTTTAACTTATAGCAACTCATATCCTAAGCAAATAGGTGACTGAGATCCACCTCTACTATTAATTCAAAGCCCAAGGGAAAATTTGAGATTTTGGTTAAACTAGAAGACTTTTATTGACTCTTTCCTTCTTAAAATGTATTTCTTTTAACGGAAATGTAATTATTCAATTTGACATCCCCTATATTTTCGAATTTGATTCTAATCCAATGTCTATTCTCCTACAGTAAAGTTTGAGGTTCATAATTTTTCAATGTCAAAACAGCAAAAATGCTTAAGAATTAAATAAAAAGAATTTGTTTATTTGTTTGGTTTCATATCTTAGCGTGCGAATATATTTTTTTGCTTTATTATTCAAAATTAACACTCCTGTTTTGAAATTAAATTTATATAATTATTTTTCGTTTTACTGTATTTCATTCTTGGAAGTTTGTAAAGTGCAATGTTAATTAAGAGATGTCCAATTTCATATTGCAACTCAATATAAATGAATTATTATTTCTGTCAATATTGGAAGATAGGAAATTTAGTATTCTTAGTTTTTCAAAGATGACAACTTATTTTTTTTTTTTTTTATTTCTTTCTAAAAATTCCACACTTGTCGTTTCTCCTTAAATATTCTCCTTAAGCCATTATTGCCAATTTTTCCTTTTGTTTTGGGAAATCTTTATCATGCTTAATTGTTTTTCATTATATTTTCGTGTCCTGATTCAATATTTTTAAACAATCTCAAAATTTCTCTTCAAATTAAACAGAGTATTCTGTTTACATTCAAAGTTGCTAACAAAAAAAATAAATATTAATAACAAAATAAAAAATTTCTTGTAGCTCTTATGTAGTAGTACATTACTAACAGAACAATGTCCTAGCAATTCTGAAACAGGTTATCTAAATGAGAAGTAAGTGTACATTTTCCCAGTCAAAGTGGTTTAACACTTAGACCATAATGAAATACAAGCCATTGAAATGTTCACTTGCGAACGAATTTACGAAGTTTACAGTCATAAAGCTACACATTTCATTACTTAAGTCATTATTCTGGCTGGTAAAGAAGCCTCAGCAACCAACATATGTTTAGCAAATGCTGAAATCCAGGAAGGAAACCAACCAACCTGTCTGTTTGTGCTTGGAATTTTACACGTACATGGTTCATTGCCAATAGGCACAGCGTACCCCATCCTCTGATAAAAAAACACTGCTTCAGATTTGGTTTATGTGAATTCTTCGTGTCTGATACAGTTTCTTTTGATGGAAAAAAAAATCCGAAGGAAGGATTTCTGCTTCGTTTGATTCCAGTTCAAAATTTTGGCAATGTTTGCGGAAAACAATCAATCATAATAAAGGAATGTTTTTTGTTTTTGTTTTGTTTTGTTTTTTTCTTTCTAAAAAGTAAATCTTTTAATAAAAAAGGTACAGAAAAAAATGAAATATGTTTTAAATAATGAATTAGTTTGGGTTTTTTTATTTCTGAAGATCTGAACTCATAGAATGTATTATGATTGCATATTATGACTATGCAGAACAAATGCTTAAATCTCGTGAATTTAAGCAATTCCTTGAATGAGAAAGGGACTCCATGATGGAAGACCTGATCTATATTCACTACTTAATCAAAATTGGTTGCAATTTGAAATAGATTCGAATCTCTTCGAATTGATCTCTCTCTATTCCTAACTACGACAATTTGGAATATTTTTTTTTTTTTAGAATTTTATTGTACGATCAAAATGTAAGTTAAAGAACCTTTGGTGATTAAAAAAGTTCAAGTAACTTGATAAATGAAAGAAAAAAAATCATTTTCTTTATCCAACATTTGATCTTGGCAATTGAGCAATATTAAAAAAAAATATCAAATTTTGTTCAATCAGTGAAATATATAATTTTGCTCCATGAGAATGTGAATTGAAAATCATTTTTATAAACTTTATCTCTGAATATTTAACAGCATGTAAAAAGTTAAGGAGATGATTAAATTAAAATTATTCATTGTTAGATTGTTTGTTATTTTTTTTAATCTTTAATAATATTTATCAATTTTTGCGAAGTTATTTGAAATGCAAATCATTTATTTTTAAGCCTAATCCTAAATATATTCATTACAACAATGATGAATTGTATTAAGGTCATTTAATGTTTTCATTTCTTTGGATCAATACAGTAAATTTCCACAAACTGAGTGTTTTCCTCCTCTTTTACTCTCATGGAGAATTAATTTCAAAAGCAATTGTATTTCGAGTGGTGTAAACAAAATAAGCCTGTAATATGTTCTCCCTCCCACGATATTGATGTTTAGAATGACGACTAATTTTTTTTGAGGTCACTAATCGGAGCAGAACGAGTGGAATAATTTGTCCATTAGGATTTTTTTTTTTTTTTTTTTTTTATTTAAGTCTAGAGAAAGCGATGACGAGGGGAAAAGGTAGGACCCAGATGACATTCGTGATGAATTCATACTGGTAAAATATCAATAAGTGGCTGCCGGTGTCTTCCCTCTCTCCGGTTGTCAGTTGCCGTTGATTGACACCGAGGTTTTTCCCTGAAGAGACGCCGTTGACAGCGGGTCGACCTCCAGCGTTTGCCGGTCATCTCTCAGCCTAATCATTCGTTTGGCGTGATAAAGCAATATTTATTCGGTGGACAGTTGGGATGCACGCGATGCAAATCCATCATTTTGTCCTCTCTCTCCCCCCACCCCCGATCGCTTGAACAACGGAAGG
Source organism: Thereuonema tuberculata (assembly GCA_023159025.1). Taxonomy (NCBI): domain Eukaryota; kingdom Metazoa; phylum Arthropoda; class Chilopoda; order Scutigeromorpha; family Scutigeridae; genus Thereuonema; species Thereuonema tuberculata. The sequence goes on from JAFIDM010012231.1 coordinate 165,518,513, forward strand.
TAATTACAGCTGAAGGACAAAACAAGAAGGATTTCGGTCATTAATCGAAGAATAATTAAACAATTTTCTGCTTTTCACGGCTTAACTATTTTATTATGTTTTTATTCCAACCTGGAAGATCTAGGTCTCAAAGGATAACAAATGATTATCACTCCTCATAAAAAAAAAGGGAGGGGGGGGGAGAGCAATAACGTGAAAAAAAAAATCCAATAAAAAAAAATAAAAATAAATAAAAGCTGAAAAGCATGTTGCCCCGAGTTTTGCTGGAACTTTTCTGTGTTTTCCTGTTAACCTAACCTTAGTCAGAGATACATGCTTATCTTAAATGGGAGATCATCAATGTAATCAGAAGCACCATTACTATTATATATAGGATGTATCACAGGATCTTATTAGCAAATTCTCAAAGATTCAATATTTTATAAAGACTTCAAGAGAGAATAGTCTTCTAAATATTTTGATAATACTGATAATTCTTGGCCTTCATCAACTACTCGAAACCAATAGATCACACTTCACTGTCAGTCAAGATGAATCCAGAGGATATTTATTATCTAATGTATTTTTTGGATTTTATTTAGTTTATTGATTTATGGTCTTACAGAATCTTAAAAAAATAAACTAATTAATTTTTATAGTGAAATGTCTGTTAATAGCTGACAGGCGTTTGTCAAGATTATATCCATTTTAATTTCATTACATTTACCGACTTTGTTTAAATTTGATTGATGAGATAACGTGAAGCCTATAAATCTTGTTTAAAATTTGTAATTTCCTTTATTATGATTTGCAGAAAAAAAAAATGATATCCATCATTCTTTCTGTTCGTCTATCTGTTTGGGATCAAAAATAATTCAGAAATTAAAGCTTATGAACTTTTACTTTTTGAATTAGAATCAAATTAATGAAACGTAGTACCTTCTGAATTTTGATACAACTTGGAACCAAGCTTCTCAGGCTCCAGCAAGTTTTTGTAGATTGCTGTACAAGTCGATATTATTGAAATTTTTGTGATCAGTTTAGTTAACACATATGATCCTCCCAATTTGTTTGGAGAAAGAAAAAAAATCGTAGCCCACATAAAAGTTTGGATCAAACCCCCTCCCCCCCTGCCCATCACCACAAAAATAATGGAACTTAAACCAATGCTACTTTTTATGATAAAATCTGAGTGAAATTCAGATAATTTCAGTGGTAATTAGATTTTCAACATTGAGCCGATTATTCAGAAAATTTATTAAGAAAGTTTGAAGAAATTTTACATTTTTGCTGGTTTGATATTTTTATTGAAAAACTTTATTTTGAAATAAACAAATAAGAAAAAAAGAAGACCCTGTTACGAAACATGAAAGAATGGAATACCTTATTTTAAAGTTACGAATGTTTCAAAATTAGAAATAATGTTTAAATTACACTAGGGAAAGTATAAAAGGGTTGTCTTGAAATGTATACATTTCTGAGACCAATGCCTTTCATTTGAACGATGAAATGGAAGTCATGTAAGTACCAATCCTTATATTTAAATTGCTATATTCCTTCCCTTTCAAAAATAAAAATAAAAATAAATCAGCAGGCATAAAGCATAGTTTATGGTCCTCGAGGATTCCGGACTCCCTAAACGCATTATTTATTTATCCTTTCTTCAGATCTGTTACATAAAATCTCGACTGAGGTTTCAGTATTTGATGGACTCCCAAGATTCTTTGTTGATGCAGGAATAAAAATAATAATAAGAATCATAAAAACCTTCTTGAAACCATTTGTTTCAAGGATTTTCGTCCTTATCTACAAGTATGCATATGATTTACATTTCAGTTAAACAGAACATATAGTGTAGTTTATGGAATATATTTACATGAAAATGGATATACGTACATAAAGTTACATAACAATCATGGTGTACAGTACTAATGATAGAAAAGAATTCCTTTCAAAATTGTAAAATTAATCAATTTCAACAGCAAATGAATGATAAGAATTTGCTTCAGAAAAATTTGTAAAACTTTTTTTGCTCTTTGCTTTGACGCTGTTATTATTATAATCTAAATATTCCTATACTTTATTATTATTATTATTATTATTGTGCGGGGTCACTTGTCCTATTACAAATATATTGATTTTCCTCTTGTATGCCTTTTGAGTTCTTTGCTTGCTGGTAACCCTGGCTGAAGATAGCCTAATAAGCTCCAAACAGTTAGAGGCCATAATTCTTCAAAAGGCCATATTATTATGAATTGTTTCCTTTCCTTTTACTTAAATTAGAGATTTTTTTTCTTTTTTCCTTCGTGGTTAAATGTCTAGTGGTGAGCGTTTAGCTGCCCAGGAATTTGTTTCCAAACAATTTCTTGTTGTCTTTATTTTCTTAACTTTTGTTTGTGAGGGATCAATTGTCCTATTAAAAAATTTATTATTATTATTATCATTATTATTAAATAATTTTTTGTAGGAACTAACGTTTTGATTTCAGACTGTAAAGAGTGAATATCAAACGCCTTGTACCAACTCTGAATTTGAAGACAATGGGGCAAGTATTGATGATAAATGTTTTCTTATTTCAATCTAATTGTTCTAAGGTAATTTTAGCCTCTCATGAACTGTCTTATTGAGAAATGGTTGATTAGTTTGTTTAATGTTATATTTATTTGCAAAATAAAAACAAAAGCTATAATTTAATAAGGTTTATTTTTTATTCTTATTTAGTTTTTACAATTATGCTTTGAAAATTATTGAAAATACTTTGAAAATATGCTTTGCTCAAATATTTCAAATTGATTTTGCAAAATTAGTTAATTCTTAATTGAATTTGATAATTTTAAATAAAGTATAAAAAAAAAACATATTTTAATTTAAAAGAAAATCAATTTTATACATTAGGAATTCTTATTGGATACATTTCATTTTGATAATTTATTTATAATATGCCTTAGAAAATCCATTCAATTAAAATGATTCTAGAATCTAATATATAGGAAACATTAAAGCTATAGGAAATTTTTTTTTATTAAATCTGTACGATTTAAATGATGTTTTTCCAATATTAACACCAAATCGATGATTCAAAATAATTGTGTTCAGATTAACCTATTCTCTCAGTTGGACGTTTAGTCTAATACATCTGTAACCTAAATACCTTATTTTATATGCATTTGAAGAATGTATTAAGAAAGACTAATATCAGAAAACGATGAGCTTAATTCCACATACTTTATGGAGGCTTGAGATAATTTCACATTTTTTTTTTTTCATTTCTTATTCGAAATAGGGTAATAGCTGCCGTGAAACAGTGAAGTATTTGATATTTGAAGAATTTAAGGTTGTAATATAGTTTGATTCAAAATATTGTAATGTGAAAACTTTATTAGTAAATTCTTCAGCTGGAAACTTACTTTGTTATCTATTAGTTATATTAAATGCATTTTCAAATTTAGTGTAACTGAATTATATTCTGATTGTGACTAATTTAACATTTACTGCTAGAATTTAAAGAAAATAATTTCTGTTGATCTTTTCTTTTTTTACTTTTCCTGCAGTAGATTTTAATTCAATTCACGTTTGAGTTTCCTGTTTTTAATACAGATGGACGCATGTTGTTGAATCCTTTGCTTTAAGGACATTCAGAAAACAGAAAAGAGGACGTTCTCAAGATATGGTAATGAAAGGGAAATTAGAATAATGGTTACTCTTGATCTTTTTTTTCTCTGATCCAAATTGCGAATCGTTCTTCTAATTGAGGGCCACGTTCTCCCTTCAGGATAATTGCGATCGAAACAATCTGAAAATAAGTGCGGCGGTGTGAGGTCGATCTCAACCACAGACTCGGTCTGCATCTAATTTTCTAGTTGCGCATTCGTTGAAAGGGAAATTCTTGACAAAGATGTGGGTGTTCCAACTCAGGTTTCAACGTTTCTCCTTTCGCTCGCTTAATGAGAGCCTTGCGAAGATAGAGAGAAAAAAAAAAGCAACCTACATGAGAATTGAGGTCATTCGATCGCTACTCACTAGTTCTGCTCGAGCAAGCAAAAAGAATTTGCATTTTTCGTAGAGCATCTTTCGTCCTTGTGCCAGGTTCGACGGACCAAAGTTTTACGCTCGCCTCTACCTTGATTGCACGAATTGATAAACCCTTTAATTTGTACGCCGAAGGAGGCGTTCAGTTTCGGGGAGGGGGCGACCCTCGACGGCTAGGCGTTGGAGGATTTCAACTTACGGTCCGGGGCGGTAGTTTATCGAGGAAAGGCCGGCCCGCATTGGCCCTGCCATGTCACGTGGTTTAATGGCTTCCATAATGACTTTCTACGAAACCGCCATAAAGAAAACCGAGGCCCTGTTCTTTCTAGAAGAATCGATCGCAAGCACTTAGCTCTCCCGCTCTACTCTTGTGGCACCGCATGAAGCAGGGGGTAGGGGCAAAAAAAGAGAGACAGAGGGTAAAAAGAAAATTTCGGAAAATTTTATGTCAAAGTACAATTTCTCGACGTAGAGAAAATTCATTTTATCTAAGAAAAAAAAAATGAGGAAATAAAAATAGGGGAGAAAAGAAAGACGAGGCTATCTACGCATGTTATATTTCATCCTCGGCATCAGGCAATTTTATTATTCGAATGATAACCGGTGCAGAATTAGGCTTTATTTCTTTCCAACCGAAACCATCTTTTTCTTTTTTTTTTCTTCCGGCATTGAATGAGCTTCTATAGATCCCCATACTTTGAGATCCAATAAATTGTTCCTCGTCCCATGCACTATTCCATTATAGACGTATGCATTGATTTTCTATGAATTACTGTCCATTCTCGAAGGCATGACTGTAGGAAGATCTGGTCTGCTTAATTTGCTTATGTCTGCAGAAAAATAAGTAAAAGGATTGGCTACAGATATTACTATTTAGAGGGAAGTTAAAAAGAAAATCCTATTAAAAACAAAAAGGGGGAATGGAATTACTTGTGTTTTAGATATCCTATCTATCTATTCACGTCTAAGAGGCTTTTTTTTTCGATTTCTTTTCTCAATAAAAATGAATCTTTTTTGTTTTGGGTTTCAAAATGGCCTTTGGTAAAAGGCTTTCAACGACTTAATTAGCTTTTATATGGAGTTATAAAAACTGTAAGATGCTGTTTTTGAAGATAATCTCTTATTTATTGTTCTGAATTTAAAACGTTCTTGCTTCAGAGAAAGGGATGTTGTTATGATATCTTTATTTACAAGAAAAATAAGAATCGATTTGTTTGCTTCAAACACTCAAATCTTCTTGTAACTGATAAAAGATTATTCTCAATAACGATATTTAATAAAAAAAAAAAAGAATAGAAACTATTGAGCAGAGGAAACATTTAATGCAAACTAATAATATTTTATGAGCGGTTCATAAAAGTTGTCTCATTTTTCTTTTCCGGCAAAATCAAATTAAGTAAGTTCTCAGATTAGAGAAAGTTTGCAAGCTAACTCTTCTTTTATAAATCTACAATTTATTACTATGACCCAGTAAGTTTACATTGACTATTGTCCATTCGATAAATCCAATTCAAAGCAGAAGAAAAGAAAAAAAACTCAAAAATGAACTAACTTCAAAATAAACTTAGACTTGCGAAAGTTTAATCTAATGTTATAATATTTTTCCATAAATAAGGTGGTTATTAAAGAGTTCTTAAATTTAACTATTTATGTTTCTATTTCTGATTGGAATAAATAACAACAATACTGAAAATTCTAAAATGTAAAATGTTCAGAGATAATTATTCACATCCATACAAAAACTTCAAATTTCTATTATCTACCTGTCCATGGTTTAATCAATAATTTTAACTTTTTCAACTTAGATTATAGCTTAAATCTTTCTACATGTCTTCAAACAAGAATTATTTTATGTTCTGGAATGGAATATATAACTAGCCATTGTAATACTGTTTATTCAAATCTATTAATATTATGAACTTTTTTTAAATTTTTTATTTAATAGGATTGATTTCCTGAATTTTTGTTTTGAACTTTATTGAAGAAAGTTATCTTTCTTTTTATAATTTTGAACGATTTTTGGATGTAAGTCTCTTAAACTGTTTCTAGCCCTTCAGGAAAGTTTTTAATAACGAAATGAAAAATATAAGATTTTGAATGAGCTGAAAATTTCGATGTTCGACACTTTAGGCTATTTTAAAGTAGATATATGTTTCTCCGAATCTGATATTAGTATTACTTATATTTTCAGCAAAATTTAATATTTTATTTCAATAATTAAAAATAATTAATCTTTCAATTAATCTTTTAATTTATAAAAAAATACCGGGAATGTATTAAAAATAAAATAAAAACGCTATTAATGAATAGAAAAGTAATAAAATTAATTAATAAAAAATTAATGATATATCTATTATAATTTATTTATTAGCAGTATACATATTACACTCATACCGGTACTATATTGTATAACTATACATTCATTCTCAGTGCATTAGAAATTCTGTTGTAATTACCTATTTACAATTGTATTCAGTACTCTGTATATCAAATTGGATGCAAATGCTATCCAATTATCAATCTACATAAGCCTGTAATAAAATAAAAAATGCCAAATTTACGTACAGCAATAATCCAGGTGATTTTAAAGAACGAGCTTTTAAAATAAATTTTAGTTAGGATTGTTTTCTTTTAATTAGATTAAATATATTATATTTGATGTCCCTGTAAGTACAATTAAGCGATAAAAATTCTAGTATCTTCCAGTTCTTCATTAACTCTAGTGAGATTCTGTTGTATAAATAAATATTTCTCACGAAACTTAAATTTCAAAAAGAGAATTTCTAAAATTTTAGCATGCATATTTCAGACATTGAATGTAAGCTATTTACTATGTTATTATTAACTGTTTCAGTAATATAAAAAAGCTTTTAATAATCATAGTTATCTCTTATATGAAGTGAAAGTAAAGTCAATATATCCCTTAATAATTGAGACTTTTGTTTTTTAATTTTGTTTTTTGGTTAATTTTTTGACATTTATAATGTTTTTGTCCAATTTTTTTGTTCCCTACAAAATAAAATGGTAGCATTACCGTTTAGCACTGTGTAGCCTTTAACACGTTGTGGTTGATTGACCTATATATTTAAATTCTTTTTTATATTTTTTTTTATGTGAAAACATTATTTAACCGTTTAATGGAACGTTTTGCTTCTAAGATTGCCTCAAAATATATCCATTAAACATTGTCTATTAAATAATCTTTTCAATGTAAAAATAAAACAAAAACCTCTAATATGAGTATTAAAAATCCACCATAAAACAGAAGCACTTCACTTTAATGAAATAGCTAAAATTAGCCTCAAAACAATGTCGTTAAAAATTATCGAGCATAATTCTTGTTACAGTTTATTAATGGCAAAGAATAGCTATCAACAACACAGAAAAATAAATAAATACAAATAAAAAATAATTAAATTTAGCATTAAATTCTTACATTCAGTATTCAGAAAGATTTAAATACGAAAAATAGTTATGATTGCCTTTTAATTTTTATATCAATACTTAAATAAAATAAGATGGTAATATTATGTAAGTGAAATAACAGTCACTGAACAGAAAGCTATACTAAAGAAAAATTAATCATTTCGGCGATCAATTCAAAATAGATAAGTCTTTTACAAAAATATGTCAACATTTTCTTCATTCAAAGATATACTCAATTCTTTAAATTATGATTTTTGCTTTCAGATAAAAATAATACAACTAGCTTAAGAAAAAGTAGATGAAACATCAAAGTCAAAAATTTTCAAGAAAGAAAAAAAAAACATTAAACAAATATTTTTTTAAAACTTTTTATTGCTGTTTTGTTAATCTGGACTAAATATGAATTTTCATTAAAGTTAGTTATAGATCAATTAGAAAAAAATGAATGATACGCTTCCTGATTTATCTGCATTACAACAAGTATTTAAGAAGTGAACGAAACGAAAAACTACTTCAGAAAACGGTTATTTGAATGGTTAAAAGACATAAAGGAAAGGACAAAGACAAAAGTGAATTCGCAATCACAAGACCTGAAGCAAGTTTAATTTCGCATTTGGTTTTACGACAACGGAATTGCAAGGGGAAACGTCTCTTCCGCTTTGTTTTTATTGGCTGAATTTGTTGAATTTGCAGACGAATCCACAATGGTATGATTGTAGCAAAGGCTATGATTTCGATTTCATCTTCTTTTCGATTTGACCGCTGGTGCATGCAGGGAAGAGAGCAGGTGGAAGAACCAATAGTGAGACTAGAAAAGAAATTATACCTTATGGACTGAAGAACACCTCCAGAACTATTTTGAATTTGGATGCGAGTGTTATGGAAAACGCACTAAAATTGTGTCTCAATTACAGTCTCTGTGAAGTTTCAACCGGAATCATAAAAACATAATGACTCGGAATCGTGAAAGAACTCTTTTTGTCTCCGTCTAACAACTATGTTCTGACCATAATTAACCAAATTCCTCAACTGTCAAATAGCAGCTGAAGTCACTCTGATATCTGTATGTCACGATCCGGAAATTTAGGAAGAACTTTTGGGGGTTAATACCAGGGTTTGATGTAGTAACATCAAATTGTAGAGATAGATGAAGGACAAAGAGTTTTTCCCATTCACTTATATATTTATCTATTTTATTTTGCCTCAAGACTTAATCGGAAATAACTCAAAAAATAAAGCATCTGGGAAGTAATTAGGAAAGAATAGGCTATATCTACTTCAGTCAAAAGTTTTAAAGAATGTGTTATTGTATCTACGTACGATTTTGTTTTTTCAAATTTTCAGATTAACATACTTTTTTATTTCTTTTTTGCTGTAATTTCAATGGGACAGTGGTTGACATTTGTAATGTATTAAACAACAGAGAAGAATTAAGTATTGCATAATTAGGAAAAAATAAGTTACATACTTTATTTTCTCAATGCCTATGAGCTTATTAATGACAGAAATCTCAAAATGTTAACAATATTTACAATTATTCATAATAACGTCATAAAAAATAAATATATTAATTTATCAATTAAAAAAATAAATTTAATAGACCAAAAAATGAGCCACCCAATAACCAAATGCTTAACAGTTTACGACAATTAGAACTTTTAAACTGGTTCTCATGGTGGTTGCCACTGTGTTAAAGGGGCTTGACTGCGAAAAACCTTTGTAAACAATAAAACAATTAAACAGCAATGCAACCATTATTAGACTTTCTCCATACTTACCTAATTACAAGTATTTTCGAAACATAATGTTTGAGCTTCTTGCTCATAAAATTTACACCGTAAGTAAAATAGCTCTTAAATTGAACTACATAAACCAAAATTTAATCAT
>JAFIDM010012231.1:165536494-165568890 GCA_023159025.1 Thereuonema tuberculata
CTATAATTATTAAGTAAACATCTGCAAATAAACTTGAAATTCCAAAATTTACTTAAAATCAATTGCAATAATAATAATTAAGTGCTATAAATTTAGCAACGAATATCAGTTAATAAATACAGTAAATAATAAAATTACTTCACAAAATTAATTATGAATTTATTTTTTAATTTAATTTATTTAATTATATTTATCTTTTCGTTTACTCACACACATTTCATCTTTTCACCAAAACCCGCAACTTATAGTTTCGATATTCTTTATTAATGTTACTAAATATCCAATTTTTATATAACATAATTAAATTGTAATTAAGAATATAGCATTATGACTAAAATTAAATAACTTGCACCCTATTTGTTATTTCTAAGTTTATAGAATTTTGATTAATTACCGATTTATTCAAAATATAGGAACTAATCATCATACCATTGTCTAAATTTAGATTTTCTAACATAACCTCAAAATTCTAACCTCAAAAAAAATCCTTACTTTAGAACTTAAATATTATTATGGTAAGAATCAAGTCATTAATGAAGTTCATGAAAAAAAAAATCTCAAAATAAAATATATATTTCTAGAATTCAGTTTTATTGTTCTGTCGTAGCCATTTAATAAAGAAAAAAAAAATATCCTGAAATGTTTAGAATTTTAGAAACAGAACTACAGCCAACTTTAATTTTTTAATAGAAAATTATATCTTTAAAGGGTGTAATTTCGATAAAACCTACTGCATTTTCAGTTTTCTCTAATTTATAACACTTCTAATGTGTTTTCGAATTTTAACTTTAAATTGAGGATGTTTTGAATCAGAATATCTTTATTTTAAATATCTATTTATGTAATAAAAAGTTAATTCAAAATAAATTACTGATCAATTTTTTAAAACTATATATAATTTGTTGGCATTCACTCAATATCCTTAATAGAAAATTAACCGAACTGCGTGTTAAGCATTGTGAAAATATGAATGTTAATAACGTTTGGTTGAAATTTTAAAGATCATTTTTCCTTTTTTTGTTTAAAAAAAAAGAAAGCGTTCAGTTTATTATGAGACAGTTTTCTCTTCGTTTTGAATAGAAATTGTGTGGATTGTTCTATTTTTTTAAGTCATTATTGACTAAATGCTAGAGACTGACGCTCAGTGAATGAGTGCACGACTGTTTTCCGGTTCCGTGGCCGCTGAATCGGAAGATGACAAACACTGGCTGTCAGTTGACGGTTATCTATTCCGTCAGTCCAGGAAATAGACGCTTTCAGAGGTGAGTGTATCGATAAATAGATTTTAGAGTACATCTATAAATGGATCACATGGAATATTACAATAGAATTTCACAAGAATCGATCAAGACAGTAGGAAATCAGAGAATTCCTTGATCTTTCCAAGCCGAGGATCTTTCTACGTCTAATATAAATTTCTGACTGTGGTAGCACTTTTCAAATGTGCTTATAATTGACAGCTATTATTCTAATTGATTCGAACCAAATAATTTTGAAATGAAAGAAAACTTTCAACCAAAATACAAGAAAATTAGAGAAGAGACTTTTGGATTACATTATTTGAGGAGTTTCCTAAACTACATTGTAGCAAACTGACCATCAATTAAAAAAATGAAAAGAAAGCAACTTTTTTAATTGAGTTGCAATTCATTTATAATATCTAATAAGTTCTTAAACAAATGAACTAAATAAATAGCTTGAATAATTCTTCTTGTAGTTTCTTATTCAATAAAAAATATTTTTTTTTCGGTAGCAAAAAAAATTACTTCTAATTTTTTTTAATAAACTATTCAATGTATTTTTATTAATTATTATACTTTATGACCAAAAACTCTAAATCCTGAAGTGAAAATTCGTTCATTTCAAATTTCCTATAAATATTCTAAATAAATTCATTTGTCTTTTGCAAAATATTAGAAACAGTAATATCCGGCAGCAAGTTTGCATCGAATATATTTTAATACATCCTTTTAATAAAAAGAACTGATATATTCATTCAATGATTAATAATTTAACTTTTGTAAAGAAAAAAAATTGCCTTATAAGTTTTTGAAAAAAATGTTAAACTGTATAACAATTTCAGTTTAAAGACTTTAATATACTAAATTTCCTTTTGTAATATCTTGAAGATAAAAAAAAAACAAAAAAAAACAAAAAAAAAAACAAGGATTTCTTCGCCAAAACTGAAATGTGGAATTTAGCAATCTAGCTGCATTTGCAACTTACATAACTTGTAAGTTATTTTTTTCATTTTGTTAATTTTTGAAAGTTTGATTCTTTGGCTAAATGAAAAATTAAAATTTAATTTTGAATTAAGCGAAATTTCAAAATTAATAAACGTTTAAAAATAAATTTCATAATTTCATATGAAGTATATCTAGAACAAAAAATGAAATGAGTACGCAAGAGCACTGTTACTTAAATTTTTTTTAATTAAAATTAAAATAAGTGTTTGTTACTATGATTGAAAGTATTTCTATAAATGAATATTATTTTTTTGTTATTTAAGATAATAAATCTTGAGAAAGAATGATTGCTCCAAATTTCTAACTGTTGCCAAAGATGTTTTAGGCTTACAATGCACAGGCCGATTTGAAGCATGAACCAATTATTTCAATTCAAAATGTATTTATTTATTTATTGTTTAAGATTTCTGTAAATTTTATGGATTTTTTTTTTTATCGAGAATCTTTTCATTTTCTGTAATTTTCTTAGTGTATATTTGCCGTACCAATAGGCCTATCTAGACAAAACAAACCAACTCATGGAGCGTGCTTTTGAAGTATTTCTTGAGAAAAATTAGTGATCCGTATATCCTTTAATACATAAAAAAAAGTATGTTTTTCTGTTAATTTTTTAAACTTTTACATTTTCTTGCAAGTAGACAGTGATTTAATCTAAAATCAACTTCATATAGAATCCAGACCCAGTCTAGGCAACCATGATACCAGATCAGAATTCAGAGATAGTGAAAAGTTAAATTTGATGGTTAAACGTTCTTTCGCTGAAGCTAAATGGTAAAAAAAATAACTTGAGATTCAGAGTAGCCAGTCTCATAATTCCGGGATATTTATTTGAATTAGAAGAAACAGAGAGATATGAAGAATTTCATCTATTAAGCCCAGATCTTTGCGTATGTAGATCTCTTGTTTTACTGACCCATCATAATCGGAATCAGTTATTTTTTTTCATAAATAAAATAAATTTTGGACTTTCTTCATAGGAAAAAGAACTTGAGATAAAGAAATATGATATTATTCTTATAATCTATGAAAATTAAATATAAAAAACAGTTCGTTTTTAACAGCAATAAAACGTTTTGTTTAAGCCTAACTTTGAAATTTGGATTTCATCCTTTTACATCAGCTACTACGATTCCAATGAAGAAAATTTAAGCAATTTAGAAAAAAATAATAAGGTAGAGTTAAAATTCTTTTTTTTTCGAATATGTCTAGGGTAAGGGAACCAGTTGTGGATCAGGAACCAATTGCGGATCAAGTCGTTTACCGTCTTAATTATTACACTTATCAACAGATGGCTCAAATATATAGAATCCCGATCCCTTCATGAGCTTCGTTTTGGTATTACAGTTTATCTGGAGTTTCAAATGGAGCCATCCTGTGAATTTGTTAAATAATTTGTCAGAATTTCAAAAACAATTAAGGTGAGTTAGTCTGAAAGTTATTTGAAGTTATTCTAGAATGGATATACGTTAGAATTAATGTATGTATGATAGTACAAGGTTTAATATAACCGGGAAAAAATAAAACAGTGTTTTCTGCTTCTGGTCATGTTTGCGGGAAATCCTGCAGCCTGGGTTCTGGCGGAAATTCTGCGGTTCGTGGGGTCCAATTGTGGATCAAACGTCACAATACAAAAGAAGACTGTGAAAATGCAGTAAATATTTTTTTATCGAACTGAGGTGATACAATGTCAATTATAAGAGCTTAATAAAGGAATAAATGCAAAACTGAAAATTGTTTAGTTATTTCTCGTGGTGAAAACCAAGTTTATGCTTAGGCCGATGCACAACTGGTGCCTTTACCCTATATCTTTAACAGCTTTTCTAAGACAATTTAATTTCAAATTTATTATCTATTCAATTAAATCTGTTTAGATATTTATTTTGAGACAATTTAATATCTAAGCTATTTCTAACTTTTAATAAAATATATTTATTTTAAACGATAAATTTAAATCGAATCAATTATTTTGTAATAATACAAATTTATTACACCCCTTTAAAGTACAAATAGTAAAGTAAAATTAAATAAATACAAGTAAAAATTGTAACTAAGATAGCTAAGATTTCAAAACTCGTACTTCTTGATATCTTTATTAAAAAGTAAGATCACAAGCAAAAAATAAAAAAGTTGATGATATCAGAATAAACTTTCCAATACTTCTCTTTTACTAGTTCTGATTAATTCTGATCATTAATAACAATTTCCTTTTTTTTGCTATAGATTTCGAATTTGTTCCTTTTATGCTTTAGAAAATAATAAGAATCCAAAAGTATATGTATTATTTTCTAAAAGTATTTTTTTTTTAATTTTGACTCCTCATATTTATATATGACAATTCTAAACGATTGTTATGTGCCTTTAGAAGGGAATATGGTAAAAATCTGGTTGATGAATAAAATTTTAATTTTACGTAATTAATCTGATTCTCTTTAGATTTGATCTTGAATAATGGTTTATAAATGATCACTATAAATGTTTTTGATAAAAAAAAAAGTGTTACTATGGTATTGGTAACTGTCAATTGAATGAATAATTTAAAATAAAATTTTCAGCTTGCAAGGAACCACGAAAATTCATTTCAGATACAAATAATTACGTCTGAATTGAAATTCGATAAATAATGCAAATTATAAAATCATTTCTTTATAGTTTATAATCAAGAAATATATTTTTTATTTTTTGTTCTTATTGTAAGTTTTAATAATAGAAATTTATTTATCAGAATTCAGTGACATATCTTAACATTGTAAATGTTATATCTGGGAATATTTGTAAAATGTTTTATGTAGTAGCTAAAAAATTTATTGCTTTAAATGACTATATTGAAGAAATTTTTAAGCATGCTTTTACTAAGATACTTACCAAAATTCTTTACTAATAAAGTCAAAAAAAAAATAATGAAATTTCATTTTTCAGAAATTTATTTTTAGAAAAAATGGTGAAGATGTTTCAAAATAGTGGGGGTTTTTTTTTGGTTTTTTTTTTTTCCCTGCCTATTTCTTTTTATGTAGCTGCTAAACTGAAATATTTTCAGTGGATTTTGGGTTCTAATGAGTCTGAAGACACCGAAATGGTTTTAACATCAGCACTCGGTGGTGAGGATATTTTTGAAGGCTGACATCACTTTCTTGAAATATAACCCTCCCTTTGCCGAAAAAGAGAATTGGAGATGGAATAGGATACCAGAGAAGTGTGGGTAAAAGAAGAAAAAAAAAGACTCACTCGAAAACCAATTTAATGGGCTCATTAATTAACTGACGGAACGCTTTGGACTAATTAAATTGACTGCTCAGTTTAGCACCTAGATCAGGAAGAGAGGATCTTGCGTGAGAATTGTGATTCTTAAAAGATCTTAAATCTTACCTGTCTATGTCGGATATGGCAAGCCAGGTGGGTGGCAGAAGAATCACACAATGCCAGACCATCTTCCTTGGAAGCGCCCAAAATAACCGTTTCGGCCCTTGTTTAGCAGAGGCGGTCGTCTGAGATGCGTCGTCAATGACTCCTTATCGTTACTGGCCAAAGATGGACGACGGCCGATAACAGCCAGACGCAAAGAGTCAACGATTCAAACTTCCCCCTACGCAGCTCTCGATTACACATCAAACCCCGGCGTCACTAACTTTAGTTACCAACCATCGAAAGAAGCCATAATTTATCGGTCCTTTCCCTCATTTGAAGCTTAAGGTTTCCGTATATCTTATACTCCGATGTCGGACGACACTACGCTACATTAGTGTGTTCGCTTTCATAATTTTTATCGTTCCCCTGCAAATCATATTCCTAATGTAATTTTTTTCCCTCTGACGTCGTAGTTTTATGGCAGTCAGTTTACTATAGTAGCCACAATACTTCCTTTTCTGAAGTCCAGTTATTGCTAGAGTCCAAGCTTCACTAAGTCGTTTAGTTGGTTTTCAACTAAACTCATAAATCGCGAATATGTCGGAAGCTCTGTTCATCCTTCCTTCCCGTTAAAAATACATCAAATTCTTAAAAAATATCTGGAATACATGCACTTACCGCTTATTAGAAATGATTGCTCTCGATTACAGACAAATTAAACCATTTACAATTTGATAATAATGAAATAAAAGACTTTTTCTGGAGTAGTTCATTAGTTTCTGCTTTAGTTTCTTAATAAATATAGAAGTGTTTTCGATCACAATCATCAAAAACTTATCCTTAAGTGATTTGTAACAGATTTATGAATTAAAAGGAAAACCTTAAGGGAAAAATAAGTTGAGTAAAATTGAGATTTCCATTAATGCTTAAGCTTTGGATCAAAAACTCGAAAATCTATTTTGTTTTAAATGTTTCCTTTTGAAATATCTTCAAAGACTTCTTTACAATTCTTGGAAATTTGAATATTCAGCCTTTAACAACAGGGTATTTCATTTGAAATATCTTTTGAATTTAATAGGATTAGAAAAATGAACATTGTTCAGAAAGTATATAAAGTAGAAAGTCTAGTTTCGAATCTAAAGTAATATGTGATTCTGTTGGAATGGAAACATGGAACTTTCAAATGGAAGGTTTTTTTGTATTGTACATCATTTGAAAATACAGCGTTGATGATAATTACAATTAAAAAATAATTTCCTTATGTTAAACTATTTATAAAATAAATAATGACATCCATGAACAAAATGGACAAATCAAAATGTAAGACAAGTAATACTTTTGCAAATTGTAATTTTCAGTGTATTTTCAGTATTTAAGGATAAAACATTTCGTTAATTCGAGGGAAGTTAATTTCCACAGAGAATTCAGGTGAAATATATTCTAATTATTAATGATGCGAAAACGAAGCAAACAAAATCTTTTTATACCATTTATGCTGTGACTCATAAACAACAGCTGCTTTCAAAGAAACGAAAAAAATGAATAAATAAATAATAATTAAAAAAACACCGAATAAGTCCTTAATACGGAGAATATAATTAATGTGCTAACATCCGTTCACATCAATTATGTGCATCAGTAAGAAACATATGTAGGGATTTAAACTTCTCATTTGCATTGACTAGTTTACAATTTGCGACAGTAATTTCCATGTAATAAAAATATATGTTAAAGAGGATCTTTACAATTCAATGTGCAATATTCATCAAGAAAACGGAAATATATATATAATACGATTTTATATTCATTCTTCTATATTTCATAAAAATGCTGGGGAAAAACGTTGTAACAGACTAATTCAATCCCTATCAAATTTAAGAAAGAATTCAGACTGTTCGTAGAAGGAAAAAATAACCCCATAGTTTTTTACTACTGTAACCTATACTAATCTATATAACCTGATCTATATAAAAAAGTTAACATTTACTGTGTTTAGACAAAGAAAAATTCAAAAGCAATAGTTTAACGACAAGTATTGTGATTTTCCGGAAGAATTTTGCTGTAGAAATATCTCTTAAGTTTGAAATTTTGAGACTTCAAAAGATAAATATTTTAAAGTGGATTATAATAATATGAATATTAGATTCCACTATTTATCAACACAATCCTATCAATATCCGAGAAAGTGAACAAGAACTTTTTCATTGTTTCTTATATTTGGCATTCAATTTCTCTGGAAATTTTCAAATAAAGTTAAGTATTTTCCAGAATCAAAGAATATAAAAAATTTCATAAAAACTTTTTTCAAATTTAAATTCGGTTCACTTTTTTAACTCAGCTAGATTTCAAGCTTGATAATTATTGTTCTGATGCTTTTCTATGTTTCCGATTACTTGATTTAGCAACGTAATATTAGTTTTCATTATTAGAATGGGGAGAGCTTTTATTTTTTTTTTCTTCATATTAGTTTAAAAGATCTCAGTTTTGAGAAATAACGACATATGCAAACTGAAATGTCAGTAACAGCGTTAACGGTAGGCGACCACCCAGGAACGTCTTGTTCTAACCAGTTGATATTCACTGATCACAGAATCCATCTACGTCCAGGCAGTGATGCTAAACTGCTTCAGATTGTCTATTCTTTAGTTTTTGTTAATCTGTCCTTATTGTACAATGCCACAAAGTCAAATTACTTAAAGCAAAAGTCTGTAGGGCTGAAATGTATTGTATTAATGAAATGGAGGGAATATCTCTTAATAGTCTTGGTTTAATTTGAACCAAAACAAAAAATACAATTCTTCGAAAGTTAGCTTCTTTAGTCATTTTGTTATATCAGTGAATATTTTATTCCTAAAGGCCGTAAATCTATTGAACCATATCATATCTAATACGTCTTCATGATTCGCATCAGTAACTTCTTTGATATTAGCGATAACGGTACATTACATTTAAATAAGATGTAACGGAAGAAAACCCTTGAATCTGTAAAAGTATTTAACACGAATCCAATTTATTAACCTATTAAATTTTGGCAGAGATGTGAGAGGAAATGCAAGATTAATAATAGCTATGGTTAATAATGGATGAAATAAATAGGGAAATACAATTATCATAAAGTTCGCTGTTTCACAGATGACCATTTAATCCATAATTCTTTCTTTAATTCATTAATTCTCTTTAAAAAGAAGTCATAAAAATAAATGGTTGGTCTTCCATGAGTGACTATCTTTGGGAAATTAATAGTTCTTATAGTAATAATGTAATCTTTTTACAATTTTTTTTTTCTACACGTAGCTTCAATCTTTAAATGAGAGCAGTTCAGCGTCCTAAATATTACTTAGAGGCGAATGTAACTAACATAACCCAAGATATTCGGAATTTCAATAATTTAGAGTAAATTGGTCTTCTCGAAAATAAAAGGTTTTTGCTGTAGTGCCCTGTCTTGCCGCAAAGCTTTTAGGCCTATGTAGGTGAGTGTGTTGGGTTATGTATCCAGGATAGTACAGATTGGGTTGAAATGTTTCCAAATCTATTAATTCCTTCTAATCTTTCAAGATAACATGTAAAATTTGAAGTATCTAGGGAACTTAATTTTAAGAAACTATTGATGTTTTAGAATTTGAATTTTTATGCAATTATTAAAATTTCGGTTTAAAAAAAAAATACTGTCTTTCCATTTAGTTACGCAGTGTAATATGAATTCGTATCAATGAAGGAATTTCCTTAAACCTTTATAGATCTTGAATCTTTCATGGGTCGACAACTATAATCTTACTAAATCTTAATCATTTTAAATGTAAGAATTTTGAACCGATACATAATCTTATTAGAAGATTTCTTCGAAAACTGACGGAAAATTCCGTTGAATTGAAGCCTGACTGAAGCATTTTCCAAAGACAGAGTCAATTATTTTTCTTTTTTGAATTTCAAAAGTGGGTTTCAAGGTGTTTGGTTCATTAAATTGCTTTCAGTTGACATTGAAGAAGAATAAAGTGAATTTCGACCTTGCTTTAAACCAATAATTACATTCAAATAAATAACAAGTCCGTAAATCCTTTCTTTTGTCATCTAAGCGGTTAAGAAAAGGCTTCAGGAAAATTATACTCTATGAAGTACCATGTTTACAAGAAATCTTAAAACGAATTTAGTTTAAAACGAACTTGGGATGATTTTGCGATTCAAATATACAACACCGGTTTTTTTTTTTTTGTCTGAAAGTATTCCATGATATCTCTAGATCTAAATTAGTGCTATCGCTCACCAATCCCCGATGAGACTCGAGAAGATGAAGAGGAAGATAGCCTTTTGACTTCTGAAAATTACAGAATGGAGAACAGTTTATCTCGTCTTAAATTATAACATGAGAAAGTGCTCGATTCCAACCTAATTGGGAAACAGGTCTATGAAAGACAATTCCAGAAACGACCTACAAAACATGACACAAGTTATTAGCATACGAAAATATAAAATTCATGTTCCTTTTTTTTTCTTCTGGAAACTTCATTACCTCAGGGAAATAATTTAATGATGGCCGTCACTTACAAGCATTTAATTAAAACTTCCATTTGCCCGAAAAGCGTGTTGTTCAGCATTTGATCATTGTACACGAACCTGATTGCCTTAATATTTTATTATGTCGCCTGACCGAATAAAAGGACCAAGATAGGAACCACCGCTACCCAAGATAAAAAACTTATGCATACGTAATGAGCTTATTGGAATCCTACGAGACCTTCTCAAGTGACTATGAAATAGGCGATCAAAGATTACACATATTTACGATCTCTGCCGAAGAAATCGCACGTTATGGAAAAAGATTTTAAAGGAAAAAATAAATGATGAGATAGTTTTGAAGAAAAATAAAATGTGATGTCAGTGACAAACATAATTGGACCAATAAACTTGTTGAAAATTTTTAGAATAGCTATATTCTTCTGTCTACATCAACATATACCTAATATTATTATCATTTCTTATTGTTCTTTGTATATAAATATACTTTCACTCAATGTAAAGATCGCTCAGTTTCATTTTAACCTTACTGTATCACTGAATATTGACTGAAATTGATTTTATCTGATAATGAGAAACCGAATTAAAAATACCGAAAGCACATTAAATTATACTAATAGATATTCATTAATATTTAAAAGAAAAAAAAAAGCATCAAATCCTTCATCTCTACTATCCATCCTCCTTTTTCCTCTTTTAATTTTCATTTCAGAAAAAGGAAGCAAATAAACAAATAACCAAATTGGTTTATAAATTTATAGCTGTAGATTTGTATTATAACTGATTTAGCAAAACACTATCAATTTTGTTATCTTAATTTTCATATGTCAATATCTCTTTCGATGTATATAATTGAAAAAAATCTTATTACAAGTTTTTTAAGTTAGTCAATAGAAACTCTGTATTTAATTTGATTTTACAGTGAATAAATAAATAATAAGAAAAAATTATTCAATAATTCAAGCAAATCTTACTTGGCATTATTAAACTACAGAAGTTGTGCACTTCTGATAGTTTTCTTTCAGTAATCCTAAGTAGTTTGTTATTGATATACCAATTAAAAACTTAACTTTAAAATACAGCTTTACAATTTATTTATGGGCAGTTAGCTAGATTTTATTTACATTGCAATAATTTAATAAAACTAAATTTTCTTTCAGATAACTTAAATTTCCAAGGAATCTTGTATATTGTGCAAGTAAATACCGATATTCTGATAGAATTCATTAATTATTGACTTGATTGTTATAAATCCTTTATATATCTTTAAATGCATCTTTATAATGAGTAGACTTACCACTATCAACATTTGATTCCTTAATAAGATATGCAAACAAATTCTGAACTTGTTGGGCTCTCAATCATAAATATATATTCGATGTACAAAGACTGAAAGGTTAACAAAGGGAAATTTTTTGGGTGGAATTAAAACGCTCTTTCTCAACATAAATGTACGAAAAGATAAATCAATAATATCAGAAATCATTGATCATAAAATATTTTATATGTGGTGACAAGAAAATGTAGAATAAAATTAAAAGAAAGCAAGAAAAACAGGAGAAAACGTAATCAGTAAATTCAAAGCCTTTCTGGAATTTGGGAGAAGATGGTTTATTACTTTTATTTTAATTTTTCTTATTTGCTTATTTATGCTGAAGTCTATAGATTTTATTATCACTTTTAGGGTCAGAGTTTTAGAGTCAATCCATTTGATATTATGTTTTTACATTTCTTATATTAATCAAGGTATCAATAATTTCAATTTCCGTCGTATTTGCTATTATTCGGGAGGATGTTAAAAATCTAGTGCATTCCTTATGTCATATCAATTGGATTTTTGGAAGATATCCTTTTTTTTGTTGATAATTTCGTTCAAATGTAGATATTAGATTTCTCCATTAGAATTTGTATTTTGAAAAAAACTTAATTCATTTCTTTATTGTTTTTTCTTTGTTTTACTTTTGCATTATATGTAACACCAAAGTTTAGTAGAAGTTTCAACTGAAATGAATGATTCTTCAATCACAGCGGATACTGTGGTTATCTCATTTCACGCATTATTACGAATAATGTTTATTGCGGCATCATCCTTTAAGTTAATAGTTCAATTAAATGTAATGACCGTGAATGAGTCTTTCTCAATTGGACTAAATAAACTTTGGAGAAAGTCTGGCTTAATATAAACAACGTTTAGATATCATGTTTCATGATATATCCTTGAAATATTATAGAATTATTCAAGATTCTGTTATTCTTTTCTATAAATTATATTTCTAAAATTAACGAAGCATGAAAAAAAAAAGTTTTATGAAAATTTTAAACAGTGAAATATTTTAACTTTCAAAGTTTCAAAAAGTAAAAATTTGCAAAATTGAATTTTGAACTTGAACCAAAAGCAGAATAAAAATAAATATTCAAATATTTAACGAATGATATTAAAGTGGATAAGTGATATTAAATTAAATAATAAAATAGATAAACAAATAGATAATCTCTATTAGTCAGAAGTTCAGATCAAATTTATAGTATTTATGTTATTACTTCAAATGAATACTTTATTAAAATTATTTGCAAATGTTGACTTGAGATATATTCATTGTAAATGAGATTTCTCAGCATAAATTTATTGGTAAATTCTTTACTTTTCTTAATATTAATTCGTTATTAATACAAATTAGAAAAAAGCTATTTCAGAATTTACTCATTCATAATAAAAAAGACTTCAGAATGTCGTAGTGTTAATTCTTTAATTATTGCTAATAATAGTTTTACTTTTTTTATTTAAATTGTAGTAATTTAAATCGTTTTGTTTCATTTAATTTTATATTGAGATTCATGGTTTAGCCTATCCCAAGGTTTAACACAGAAACACATCTTTTCAGAAGTTTATTCTATTTTTTTTAACTTACTTTATAAATGAAAGAAGAAAAAAAGTAGATTACGAAAATAGCTTTTCGAAATTCCTCTGAAAACAGACCTGCAGAAGCTTATTTAAGTAAAAGTTGTCTATGAGATTGAAAAGTAAATAGAGGCAGTTCTGTATCTTACCTGCATCGCCTTTCTTTTTTTTTTCCCGTTCACTCTCTTTAACATGAACTCAATTCAATTTCAGCTTCTCGAACGATAGGACACCCAGGTGCCACGGCTCGTGTCGACAAGTGATGGCCCTCGTGGACACCTGCATTCCTTGTAGTTTCCTTCAAGTAAATGGAAAAAAAGGGGCAAAACACTCCCGTCTGTTTCACTCCTTGTAAATAACTTCATCACAAGAAGTCTCGACCGATGAGACAAGGCAACAAAAGCCCTGAGTGAAGGGGTGGATACACGTACACCCCCACTTCCCACGCACGCCGTCTTCTACAATGTCATCTCATTCTATTTGTCTAAGTTTTTAGGTTTAGTAAGTTTCGTTAGGAAAATACTTACAACAAAATGATGTTGTTGATGGTTTGACTGTAAATTTGTATTGTTCTCCGGAAAGTCGAGGAGAATCGTTTCGAGACTTGCGATTCTGCTAAGAGTTGCTCCTCATTTCCTTCTGCGAAATCGAACGATGCCTTTCCGAGGAAAGACTTGGTCGAGAATTAATCCTGCTACTCCGATTCTGGTCGAGCGAGAGAGCGCCTACATGTATACACGTTCAGTTATGGGAACAATAAATCACCTAAATTACATTACTTCCCTGACGAAACTTCGTCGCTTCCACGGGACTTTTTTTTATTTCCTCTTCTCGTTGTTAATGTGTTCGAAAAGAAGGTGTAATGAGACCAAATTTGAGTCTTGGACATGATTCGAAAATATGGCCTTCCCGACCTTGTTAGGAAATCGGTGAATCAAAGATTCACGGACCTTTTCAGAAAACAGAATAAAATGTTTGAAATATTTTAAATAGTAAGAAAAATCAATAGATTAATTATGTGTGAATTAACAAGCTGCTCATTTAACTGATATTTCGATCAAATTATAAAAAAAGGTATTTTGGTTCTATAACAAAACGTTTGAGCAATCTAATGACATAGGCTATCTGATGCAAAATCTTCCGTAATAGCTTTTGACATATTAAGAAAATCTAAAAATAAAACTAAATACTTTGAATAATTTGCAACAGCCGAGATAAATGGTCACCAAGTTGCAGCTTCAACAATTTTTAACGGATTCTATTTTTATTTACTTAATTTTGTTTAAGCCTTGCCTTAAACAATTACAGATTTAATTACATTATTTTTCAGTCAATGGTATAGATTGAACATTAAACTAAAGTAGAATTTTATATTTTTTTCCCTATCATTTTCAATATTTTGAATACCTTATTTTTACAGGTATTCAATAATATAAATATTCAAAAAGCTCAGTTACTGCAATGTTATTCTCTTTTTCTTTAATAGTTAATAAAGCCTATATATGTTTGAATAAACCAGATAATGCTGAATGGAAATTTATGACTCATTTAGAATGAAGTTTGTTTGTTTTTTTTAGGAGATAAATTTTAAAATTTAATTTACATAAAATGATGGAATTAAGAAATCTGAAACCAATTTATAAAAACTGTATCTAATTTCTTTTCGTTCTAACTCTGATAATATTTTTCAGTGAATCAGAAAAGCAGTTTTTTAACACTCATAGTTCTTATGACAAGGAAGTTATCAACAAAATTGATTTCTGAATCACAATTCCAACATCACAGAGTTTGTAGTAGATTGATAGAGGATTATCGGATACTCTTGTGCTTCCAAACGAACGCATTTTTTTCTTATTGTTTTCCAGAATAACATTGTTGTTTTGTTTTTATTTCTAAGGCACCGAAGTAAAAAATGGTATAACTGATGAATTTCTTCTTATCTATTAATACTAATTTGCATATAAGCTGAAGTTTTGAACTTCATGGTCAATTTATTATATTTTTTTTATATTATTTCTATAAACTAGATTCTTTTTTTTTTTTTTTTTATTGTGCGTTTTTTATTTTGTTTTGGGAATTACTTTCTAGATTCGTTTTTCTTTTCTATAGGTGGAATGACATTCGGATATAACGTGTTTATATTTACTGATTTCATCGTTAGATAAGTGTTTCCATATTATTGATCGATGATTTAAAGCAGATTAGATGGGTGATGAATTTTTTTTTATTGCTTTATTTACTTATTTCTCAAAAAAATTCTTTGAATTTGTTTTCTTTTTCTTTTTAATCTGAAATGTATAATCTCTCTTATCTATAACAGCTAAAACTCTCGTTTATTATACATTTTTTTAATTGTTTTTGAAATTGTTTTTATTGAAATTACCTGTTTGTAAATGTTTATTTTATGCAGGCATTTAAAACTTTAGCAAACGTTAAGATGAAACTCATTCGTAAAAAAAATAAAACTGCCAATAATTCCTGTTTTAATTTCTTTCAAGAAAACAATTGCTACTCAAGCTACCAAAATTATTTGCTTTAAATGAAAAACTGAAAATCAGAATACGATGGTTAGATTTTTGATTACCTTTTCCTAATTTGTAATTGACAAAGAAGAGTACAAATATCAAAGAAATTAACAATATGATTTTCTATGTATAATTTCTATTTTGAAAAGATGAAGGAAATGGGAATGAAAATCCGTTACATCAGAAATAGGCCTAAGCGTCTGGGCTTTCTTAAGAATAACTGCCACAAAGAAATAGTTAATGTTTAACGACAAAGGAAATGCTTTAATTTATTATTACAGTACTAGTAAAGATCATTGAAATTTGAGATTTAGTTACAAAGCATTTCAAAGTAGCCTATATCGCGTTCCCTTTCTTAGATCTTAAATATTTATCGAACAACAAAATATTTTGAAAAAAAAAATAAAGAATCTAAGCAATTCTTTTATACAAAAATAATATCTGTAGAATCATTTGTCATCATTTCTTAATAAGTGATAAGCAAAATACCTTAACATGATGCGTTTGGCAGAAAATTTGAAAAAAAAAAGTTTCAAGTTGTTTCGTTAGCTCAGATTTAGATTATTTCTTAGTGAATTCATTTCTAAGAAAAATTAGTAAAATCTTTTCGGACTATTAAATGCAATGAAATGTATAAAAATTGCCTCGTTAAAAATTCGCTACTCATAATATTTGCCTGCAATGGAATTCGTCATAATAATTATTTTGCAACACCCCTACTGAGGAGAGCGTGCAGACTTTAAAAATAAATGTGTGATTTTTATAACTCCGACTGCGCAAACATAATCCGTTCCTTTGTAAACTTTGAACCAATGGCAGAAAGTAAAAGAGCAATCCATAATAATAACATTGAAATTGTTAGTCTCAAGTCTCGACCTCATTTATAAAAGTGTGTGAAATATTACTTCCGACATTAAAATGTAATTACATCATTCACTTTTGAAGAATCCCTACAGTTTAACGTTCAAAACTGTTCATTGTAAAAACAATAAAACCGTATTGTGCGACGATAATTTTGTTCTATGCGAACGGAGCTTCCTGTAAAGGTTGAACCGTAGCAGGAGCCGACTTCCGTTTCCACCACCGTCGAATCTGTGAAGTTTCCCTTGGCAACATGTAATAATCTGCTCGTTAATTAGAACGATTTATCACAGCATTTCTTGCGGATAACTGTCGCCGCCGTTATTTACGGAACTGTCAATTTGTCTTGGTTCTTTATAGTGCAGTGTACTTGATTTAACTGGAAATAAAAGAAAGAAAAAAGAAAACTGTGTGACCGTGATAGTCTCCGATGGAGGCCAGAACCGCCCGGGCCAAGGCTGGCTAATGCGGCGGCCGTGTTGTGCCTCTCCTGCAGCCTGTGTTTCACATTTAACTGTGTAAGGTGTTGAAATGTTGATTATCTACTTGATAATGTTGGTGGGTGGTCTATTTCAGTCTTGGCGTGATTTAAGTAACAGCTTCTTCTTTCTCCTCCTCTACAAACCAATGCTTTCTAAATCTATATCAGTAAAAATGCCTTGCGTTCAATCTAGGCCTAGGAATTGAAATCTCTACTCAACAATACGACGACCTAGCTTAATGCTTTTACACCACTTTCAATAGTAAACCAACGCCATAAATAGCATCACTAACATATTTTTATAATTTACAAAAGATCTCTACAGGATTTGTATTGGATTTCAAGGAAAATACACAGGAAAACAGAAATTTGGAACAAAATTCAAATGAATGATTTGCTCTCAAGCATAACTTGTTATTGTAACATAATGCATTTATATGAATTATTAAAACACCTGATGTTCTCTGTTCATTACATTACAAAATTGATTCCAGATTCCTCTCATCAGTTAAATTTATACCGCTCAATTCCTCGCTACTACGTTAAATAGAATCCGAAAGATAAATTATGTTTTAAAATTAATAATAGATCTATGTTCAGTATTATTAGTGCAACTTAAAACCAACTTCTTTTCTTGTTGTAATTAATTATATACTATTTCAATTTTCTAAAAACTATCACAATATTAATATTTTCCCAAACTAAAATCATTTATGCGGAAAACCCAAGCACAATTTTTCAAATATTAATCATATTTAAAGCATTTTATCATAAATAATTGCTCATCTGTAACTCATTTAATAAATGATTTGAGTCATTTCAGTCAAAGACTATTTGATTAATAACAATTTATTTACGATTCCAAAACATTTCGCTTAAGAATTTTGTTCATTCTTCGAAAAACAGCGAAATCTCCTTGATTTAGTTCTGGTATCAGATGATAAGAGCAGAGTAAAGTTTTAAGACTATTAGATTATTAGAGAAAAACTAAAGCATTAAGTGTATCTACTTCTCGTTGAATGGAAATGCGAGTTTTCAGAGATGAATCACAGTAGAAAGTAATACGATTGTCTTTTCAAGCAGCTGTTTTTCGTGTGTTTCGATGGTGGGAATTCCATATCCCCCAAGTGCGCAAGTGTGCATGTGCCTTCATGTTTATAATATAAAAGCTGTTAGTTTGGGCTAGGAGTAAACATACGTCGCTAAGGGGAAATAAATCGGGCGGTGCTTCCCTCTGAGCGGACGTCCCTTTGTAAGTATAAACCAAGCAGTGGTTTCGTCTATATTTAGGGGTTCTGTATCTATTCCGACTCTTTCGAGTCCTGCCTCCATGACTTTCAAAAAGATTTTTTTTTTCTCTTCTTCGATTCTTCCCTTTTATCTTGCAGCGAATAGTGTTGCAATTGTTCCACCGACAACTAATCACAACCGAATCGCAGCATGAACCCCAAACAAACCATTTCCTCTTAAGGATATCTGAATTCCTCTGCTCTGTAGTTGACATAGCTTTAAGACGTATAAATGTCAACAGACATAACATTTTAAGAAAAAAAGAGTCAACTGAGCCAAAAAAAAAAAAAAAAAAAGTTCACTATTGGTAATTATTTAACAGAATATACACACTCTATTTCTGTTATGCCGTATATTTATTAAATATTAATAATTAGTACATAATCATATTTCATTGATCTAATAAGTACATTTTAAAGACTTAAGCCATTCTCCTGTATTATTAAAGAGCTACCGATAGTTAAGAAAATTTTGAAGTAGGGTTTGTAGACAAGATATTAAAACAAAAATCTACAGAAAAATAATAATCTACAAACACAGCGCTTTTAATTCCGACTCTGACACTATTATTATGATAGCACTCATACTAAGAGTCTGCAAAAAAATCTTAAAAAAGTCAATTTTAGTCTAATTTAAAGACGGAATTTAAACATTTGTTTAAAATAACAGAAAAATAAAAATAATAATACTTAGGTGTAGCATATTTAGTAACTTTTCTTAAAACTTGATGAAACTATTTTAATTGGTTATAAATTTAATACTTGCTATTTTTATTAACTGCTAAAAAAATGAAATTATGTATTCTCATAATATATACGTATACATTTTTGGATATTATACAAAAATGGTAAGTATTATCCAGAATTCCAATTTGTAAATAATTATACTGATTGAATTACAGATAGAATCAATCAATCAATCATTTCCTTTCGCTCTTATCCAGAGCATAGGGCTTCGACGAAGTTCCGCCAGTGCACTCTATTTCGAGCGAGGACCTTCAACTCTGCAAACGTCTTTCCTTCCATCTTGGCCTCTTTCTCCACTGTCCTTCTCCATGATATCTTTGGTCTTCCACGTTTCCTTTTTCTCTGTGGATTCCAGAACAAAACTTGTCTCTCAACAGCATCCTGGCTTTTTCGGAGGGTATGACCAATCCACCTCCATTTCCTTCTCTTAATTTGAATGGCGATGGGCTCCTCTTTTGTTTGGTTCCAAAGATCTTCATTTGATATCACATCTGGCCAGAAGATTCGGAGAATTTTTCTGAGACATCTATTAATAAAGACTTGCAAGCAACTGGTAATTTTGGAGGTGACCTTCCAAGTCTCGCAACCGTACAATAGCACTGCTTTCACATTGGTTCTGAATATTCGAAGTTTAGTCATTGTGGATATCTCTCTTGCCCTCCAGAGTGGATACAGTTGAATGAAGGCCCCGTTTGCCTTTCGTATTCTTGCTCTGACATCTGCATCTGCTCCTCCATCATGGGTACAGATAGAATAGTATTGAAAAAATATTTTAAACTAGAGTGTACGCCCAGTCAACAATGACGGAAGAACAATGTAACGACTTTTATTTGAGATAGAGTAATTCAAGTAGAAGTTTTTTCTGTTAATAATAAATAATAAATATAAAAACGCATAACATTTAGAGATCCATTGAGCTATTTTTGGAATTTTCTTATCGGGAATCAAAATCAGACTGTTTCAACCTTCCTAAGTATCATCGGTTTGATTCGTCGAGTACTCAAAGCTCAATGGGTCAAAGAAACATTTACAAAGGACCAGCATAAACTAAATAATGGTCCTTCAATTAAAAAACATCATAATACAAATTAAGAATAAAATTCCAAAAATAACTCGGTGGATTTTTAAATGTTGTGCGTTTTTATCTTTATTTTTTTTCTTATTAATATTGTTACGCACGTTAAATTTAGCCATTATGTGTATGTTTTTTCTGTTTAAATATCCTTATATATTATTTCTCAAAGGCATTTTAGTGTCGGTACGCCATAACTCCCTTAATACTTCATCAAAATCAATGAATGAGATATCATTTTGAAGATTACGTTCCCCGCTATTGACGAAAAATAAACAAATTGCTTAAAATTAATGTTTTGGTTAAAAAAATTTATTTTAAAAACCTTTTTATAAAAATATAGACACGCTCTAACAGAAGCGACTTATTTTTTCGAAAGCGAAACAACATTTCAAGTAATGCTATAGCGTCGTAAACTTCAAATATATCCTTTTTTGAATAAAAATGCCCTTTTAAATGATATTTCATCGTTTACTTAATAAGAACAGATAAAAAAAAACAACAAAGATTTATATTTTAATAAAAATAAACTATTTATGACCAAATAAAAAAACAATAAAATTTGTCAACATCTCATGTATTATTTCTCAAAGGTGATTTTTTTATTTCCCTAATACTTCATCAAAATCAATGATTGAGATATCATTTTGAAGATTACGTTCACCGCTAATGAAGAAAAATAAAAAAAAAATGTTTAAAATTAATGTTTTCGTTAAAAAACGTTATTTTAAAAATCTTTTTATAAAAATGTAGAAGGCGCCATCTATTGACAATCTGTTCATTTATTTATTTCCACATTACCATTCGGTGACTGATCAATATACCATGCTAATTATTCGCACGGATCAACCTTTTTATAAAAATGGAGAAGGTATTTATCCTTTTTATAAAAATGGTCTCCTTTTTATAAAAATGGTCTCCTTTTTATAAAAATGGAGAACATATCTATTGACAATGTGTTTACCTAACATGCACGATAGCTGTGGATTTGTTTATTTGTTCTCAAAGGTGGTTTTTTTGTTGCGAATTATTCGCACGGGTCAACTAGTTAATTTTAATTTCTTTATTCAAGTCGAGAAATGTCTCTAACGACTCTTCAGCTCGTCGCTGAGTGCAAGCTTCTGCATCTAATGTTCGTCTGGCCTGCGCTTCTAGTAGGCTAAATAAATGAACATTGAAATTAAATTTTAATCTAGTAGACTAAAATTCATAAGTTATTTTTTTTTCTTTGGCTCTTCTTTCATTGCGTCACACATACACACACAGGGAGTGAGGGAGTGATAAGAGATATTTAACAATAAGTTGAATTTCGTCGCTGCGGCCTAATGGATAAGACATCTGACTTCGGATCAGAAGGTTGCAGGTTAGATTCCTGTCGCGGACGTTTCAGTAAAGAAATTATTTCTGCTTTCACAGGAGACTAAAATTATTTTCCAAACACAGAGGAAGTGCATTAGACACAGAAAGATCTGGAAAACTATATATATATATAGTTAAATAAATTAACTTGATGTTAATTGCTGAAAATTAAAAAATAAAATAAATTTAGTTTTCATTAGCATATCTACTTAATATAAATTAGATAAATAGAATAAATTAGTTACCAAAAATGTTTATTCCATGTCTGACTTACATTTTCAGCAATAAATTTCTAAAAAATAATATAATATCAAATTTTATAACATGCTAACTGATCTTTTATAGATAGTTACGTGAAGATTATTTGTAATAAAAATGATATGTATGAAAAATGATTTTATTTAGGAAAGTTCATGTTTTTTTATAATTAAATGTGATATTTCTGAAGATGATTTTCAATGATTAATTAACTGATAAATGTAATTCAATATATTAGCATTGATTTATAGGTCTACTATTCATTTGAAAATTCAAATTGATTTAAAACAGACAACACTGTCAATGTGATGAAATCTTTAGAATAACTTTCTTTATAATTGAACTTTCTCTAGAGCATTTTTACAGTTACTTATACAGTAATTAGCCTACATGCAAATGAGGTAATTTGTTGAGAATTATAAACAGGCTGATATATTATTTTTTTTTATTACATTTCGAGTTGTCACTGAATTTGATCCTTTTCAAATTTAAATTATTGTATCTTTTCCGTGTTTGACTAAGTTAGTAATTTTTTCTTTTGTAAAAATCATAATAAAGGGATATTTAAAAAAATGTTATCGCAGAATTCTGTTTTATGGCTGCAGTCTTCTGCCACAATCTTGAATCTAATTTTCATTTTTTTATTTGTACAATGTTTTCTTCTTTATTATTTCTCTGCTCATGAATGAGTTCACTTCATACAACTTCATTTATGTTCTTCTTTCTACCTCAATTAAGTACAACCACAGACTAATTTAATATTTATTGTAAAGAATTAAATTGCGTTTGTCAAATGACCTCACCTTAATGGTCTTCAGGTTGGTCATATCTACTGCAGATTTTTCCCGCCCAATTTTAAATGTACCATGGACTCCCGCAATACTTTTTCAATGAGAGATAAAAGGTATTGCCATAAAATGAAAACATAAAAAACGTTGTAAATTACTCTATAAATTATATTTAATACAATTCAAATAAAATGAAATTTTATTTTGATATTATTTTATTAACGAGTGCGACAAAGAAATGTATTACTTATAATAAAATTGAAAATTCCATGGGAAGAAGGGATTCCATGGGATTCAATGGGATGTTCTCCATTGCCATTTTATGCGGGAGTTCAGGAATATGAACGTCGCAAATTAACCATCTCAATTCATAAAAGACATTTTGATCCAATTCTTATCAAAAATAAAATGAACAGAATAGAACTTAACTTTTTAAGTGAATTTTTTTCTGTTAATTTCACTTGGAATTTTAAGAGAAAATGTGGTGAGTAATTGGTTGAATTAGATTGCACAAATGGTAAAGTGAATCAATACTTGTATTTTGTATATCAGTGCAATTCAACTTAACACGAAAATTTATGAATTCGGATAGCATATCCATCTTGTTCATAGCATTGCATTTTTTTTTTGGTCGTTTGTTGATGTCGTGTTAGCAGTTGAAATACAAGCCCGAGAGACGTTCAAATATGCACGATATAAACAAAGAGGGGAAAAAAATAAATATTTCATAAAAATTATATCTAAAGCGCAATAAATCATCAGTACCTAAAGGGAAAAAAAAATCTCACTTTGCATTGACTTTTATTTATCACAGACCAAATTACCAAAACAATTTGATACAATTTGTACTTTTATTTTAAGTGGATAATAACAGGTTATAGTAATTATAGTTATAGCATTTAACTTATTTCTCACTGGAAAAAATTTTATAGGGAAATTTTTAAAAAAATAGAAAAAAAAAATTAGTGAAAAGAAAACTTTATATATCTAATTAAAAATGTTTAATAAGGAATTTTCAAAGAATTGAGTTACGCAGCATCGAAAAAGAAAAGCGTCAATAAAAAAACTATATATTTCTTATGTTGACAATAAATCAATGAATATATTTTCTTAAAAAGAAACTTACTTTAAAGTGCGTCATCAATTCCACAACAACAGTAGCAAAATGTCTCCATCATTGATGAAATTATTAGTGTTCAGAATCGTCTTATTGTGCGGTAGGAAAGAGATTATCTGGAGGATACGTGATCAATTTTAACTAGCAGTAGTGCTAATTTCTGCCTTATGAATAAAGTCACAGAATTAAGTAAAATGAATCTAATATGTAAAGAAGAATGTTTGAGTGCAAGGTTGATCTTTTTATGGCAGTCCGGTTTGCTTAATACAGGATTATAGATCCATAGGAAGGTCAAGAGAGTTTGCATTAGGGAAAAGGTTTCTGCCATCGCCACCATTCTCTCTCATTTCAATAAGTATTGAAAAATTTTCGATGTTGAGAATTGAACATGATACACCGTAGGATCCAGAGAAGATGAACAGAGTATTGGAAGGTACCTATAAGGTTTAAGGAAAATTGTTGAAAAATTTTCGATTTTTAGAAAAACGGAGATTTAGTAACTGTGATACAATAATATCTAGTTCGCTGGCTTACTACCTCATAAACTATCCACGTTCTGTTTTGTTTTTTTTTTAATGATGATGTCAAGAATTTTGTAAATTAGCATCATAATCAAATCAACCAGTGGGCGACTCGTTGATGAAAGAAAACGAAGGATAACGCAAGAATCGTGAAAGCTATCAGACGGACCATAAAAGGCTAATAACGAAACACAAATGCAGAGCAGAATTTCGAAAATCATAGCCGTCAATCATTACTAGGGACGACCATTTGATAATACATAGAAATATTCCAAACAAAGAATCTTAACAGTTGCTAATATTCCAAATCTAAAGTTTAGATTTGGAGGTCCCATTCTTTTTTCCTTTTTATATTTAATAATATTTATTAGGTACTTTTTGTTAGTTTTGTCTTTTGCAATGATTAAGAATTGTAACAGATAGCTTTTCTTCACATTCGCCAGAATGTCAATCTTTTTTCTCTTTTTTTTAGTTTCTCTTAAGTTACCTGGGAAATAGAAATTAAGGACGAAAGATAGTAATGCAAATAAATAAAAAAACATGTAATGACAATATAATTCGTTAGAACTTTTAAAAAAAGGCCTTGAAAATAAGATGTAATCATGAAAAATTTAAAAATTAGCGTGGAAATTTGCAATCTTAGACATTAGAGTTCTGGAGTTCGCTTGGGATCGGGAAGATTTATGGTTTTTGCTTCCAAAGAGATGGTTCATGAACTCACTAGAATAATGTTTCTTTCACTTTTCAGAAAGAATGTTTGAGGATGAGTCTGTAAGTTGTCATCCTAAAGCGTCTCAAGTGCTCGATCGTATTAACTCCTGGAGATCTATATTTTCTAGTATTCTGTCAAAACATCGTCCTAAAACGAGCATGAGTAACTTATACCTGAAAACAGATTTCATCTCAAAAAAATCATATAGGTTCCCTTTAACCCTTCTCTATAACTTGTACACTCAAAGTTGAATGGATCGTACCTTATCACATTTTTTGATTATGGTACCTAAAAGGTACGACCAGTAATCATGATCTGTCTGTACTATTATCATTTTCTAAACGGTGAAAAGATTATATCTTACATTTGTCTCTCTTTAGATGGACTGGTGTTGAGAATCTTCAGGAAAATCTTCATTCATCTGTAAAGAAATACATGTCATTTCTTATTCAGTGTGAAATTCTGATGCTACTACATACTGTCTACTTATCGATTTCTTTTTTAGTCGCACTTGAGGGAAATTTAAACTCTAATTTCCCGAAATTCAGTTCTCTTTCCTGAAGCCTCCTGAAAACCGCTCAAAGTAGATATTGAAATTAACGTTGCTGAAACAACCTTCAGGAAGAGTTGATTACGTTGCAGGGAGTAATTACATACCCTCATCCTCTACTATTAGAGATCGTGATCAATTTTGAAATGCCCCTTTTAATACCTGTTGCTATATCGTAGAACTATGCGATACCTTCGTTAGATTACTTTCGGACACAAACATTAATCCTATACAGGTTTTTCTAATTTGCATATGCAATGCTTCATCTCGATACTGTCAAAGGATTAGTTTATTTGTTTGCTAATTGCGACTGCAAAAGTCTTCAAAATTTAATTAAAATAAAAAAAAAAAGACGGAAAGATTATCCGGAAATTGCTGGTTATTACATCCATAATTAAAATTATGTAAATTATCTGAAATTATTTTAATTATTTTTAAATTATTTTAAAATTATCTGAAAATATATTATTAAAAAATTAACAATAAATAAAATAATAATAAAAATAAATAAAAATTAATAAACAGAATTAGAATTTGACTCATTCCTTTATTTAAAAGCAAAATAGAAAATTTTACGAAGGATCTAAAGCGATATTTTTAAAAACTATATGGCCATTGGTAACATAAGAAATTTATCTTTAACTACGACTGCAACTTCACTTTGTCTCTTTGATGGAATATGAGCAATGATTTGTGAGTCTGCATAGAAAAGTGATACAGAACATGTTATTTGTTTTTTGTTTAGTTTTTCATTGTATTTTATTCCTATTTGAATATATCAGATTCAAACTTTTAGCAGGAATATCAGATTACCGATACGTTATTGGAAAGCTTAATTTTTTTCTTTCTTTATTTATTTTTATTATTAAAACCATCCTAAGGCCTTAATCTCACTACAGTTTAAATGAATATGAAGTATATTATATGAAACATTCTCAAGTTTGATTTTCTTTGTCAAAGATTATAAATCTATCATTATCGTAACTAAAAATGCTGCCTAAGGACAACAACAAATCAAGTTCCAGTCATTGATAATAATAGTCTAAAGCAGTGAATCAGAAGTGAGATAACGAGTTATTCTTTTTGTAAGACCACCAAGTTTTTTTTTTTTTTTTAATTTATTTTAATTATTTTATATATCTTTACATAAAGTAAATATTTTATATGTTCTTGGGAGAGCTTTATCTAGACAGTTCTTTTAGATCAATTTTGCTTTCTATATTTTCTAGTAATTTACGAAGTGCGGCCAAATTTAATAAAAGACCTCTGAGAATCATTGATTTTTTTTCAATTAAGAATGTCTTATTTATGTCATTTTACTTAACTGCGTGATGTGTCTTCAAACTTAACTTCAAAAAGTCTTAAGTATGAATGCTCATTATTCAAGATTCTCAATAAAGAATAAAGTAAAGCTGTGGGTCGCAAGTCGGTTTTCGGTTGATTGTGAAAAGTTTTTGAAATGTATAAAAATTTTATATTTAAATATAGAAAATCATGAAAAAAGGGAAAAATGGGGAAAAAAAAAGAAAATAAAAGGAATAAAATAAGCAGAATAATAAGGGTGTTAGTATGGTTCATATCCCATTAAAGTTAGATGGGTAACCAAAGTTTGTGGTTACGAAACTTGGATCACGATTCTTTTAAAAATAGTTTATTTTAAACATCAAGTAAGAAGAATATTTATTTGCAAATCCAAAAAGAAGAAATGTATATGATTAATTATATTAGTTAATTTATAATATTTATTTAATATGATATAATATATGCGAATACTCATTAAACGAAGAGGTCAAAAAAATAACAATAGATAACTTGTTGATATGGGTATTTAGATGTCGATGAAATTAAATAATAATATTTCAACGCGAATTTGCTAGTTTCTAATGACAGTGTATGTTAAGTCGAAGAAGACACGTGAATTATTTAGTTTTTTTTATTTTTAGTTTTTTTTTTTTATATGAACTTGTTTCGAGATTAGAAATATTCTAGTAGCGGAGACAAATAATTTCCATTGAAATTTTAATGAGAACTCGTTGTATTGGAGATGTTTTGTTTTGGTTTTTTTTTTACTAAAATTGATTGTCTTTTTGAAAAAAAATGGAAATTTAATTTCACTGTTACAAAGCCTTCTCTATTATAGATCATATTTGGAGGGGGAAAAAAAAAGGTATGGTTAATGTAGTGTTAATTGTAGAGAAACTCTAGACAAACTCTAGAGTTTATTGTAGTTTATTTTTCTGTTCACGAGCACAAATTAAAGTCCTTCCAATACAATTAAAAATTTTCTCTTTCTATTATCGTAAAATCTCTTGTCGTTTTCGATTCAATTAAGTTCAATTAATATGGTAATGGCGTTTGTGGGAGTCTTTGGCATCTAAAGACACCGAGTCAAGTTCTGAAACCGAAATGAATTAATTTATTGAACGAAAAATAATGATTTTTATATTATTTACATAGTATTATTGGTTAAGTAATTAAAAATATACATAATGATTGGACAAGAACATAATGAATTTAAATTAATTAACTGATTTAACGGATACAACGGAAATGAATTTCAAAAAAAAACAGAACATCAGTAATTAGGAAATAGAAAAGGAATAAATAACGGTTAAGGATAAAAATTAACACAGATAAACACAGATAAATAATTTCTACAAAAATACAGATAAATAAATGATTTATAAAAATATTTATATACAAGCTGTTACAATATGGCAATTTGAAGACTCGGAGATTTAAAAAATACGGCTTCTAGGATTTCTTAGAATTTGCCTTTAAAATTGGGTTTTGAAAGATTAAGCTGTTAGTGGGTAATTATTTATTTATTTATAAACCAAATAACAAACAGAATTTGCTGCTATCTCTTACGTTTAAAAATATTTAAAGCAATAATATTTTGAAATATAGTTTACAAACATAGATTAAAAAAATATGTAGATAAATAAACTAATCATTTGATCAATACCCTATAAAGTAATATCCTCAAACTATTTACGGAAACTATCTTACTAATTTAATGATTGAGTGTCTTAATATTCTTCTAATTGTCAATTCTTCAGTCAATATATCCTGGTTTAGTTTGTTTAATTTTCTCTATTGGGAAGTGCCTTCTTTTATTTCTCTGACATTTTTAATGGGACATTTAATTTATGGCTTCTACCTGAAAACAACGACAATAATAACCTTAAAAAAAATTAACTTTGTGCATTCCTGCAGACAAATGATCAATATTTCTCCTATTTACCATTTATTATATAATGAAAAAGTACATAATTTGCCAATTTAATTACTCTTATTGGCAAATAAAATTTATAATGCTCTTACAATTTAAATTTAATGGTCGTATAAGTGCTTTGTATGTTATTACACACTAAATCAATAAAACCGCGACAGAGATTAATTATTTTAATTTTCATCAATTAATTGAAATTAGAAAAGAAAATCTTAATTGAACTCAAAAGAAAGATAGCAATTACGTTACAGAAAATCATATAAAAAAAAAAAATCCATTTTTTTTTTAAAATCAAATATTAACCTTCTAATTGTAAACTAAATCTGAAAGCAACTGTAAATAACTTCAAATTTTTCTTTTCAACTATTTCCAGATAATATCGTTGAGAATAATTTTGTAATTTAGTCGGATTCATTTGCTAGGTTTCTTTTAACAGTTAAGAATTAGTAAAGTTAAATATATAGATCAAAAACTAAGCTTTGCATTGTATTGTAACAATTTTTCAGTTGTCCTCCAAAGTCAATTTTTAATTTTTATTTTCCAGAAAACATGTTGAAATGAAGAGTAGTATGTCAGACAATGAGCAGAAAAAAATTCCCCTTGTTTTATTTACAATACGTTTCGGTAGAAAAGGCTGGAAATACATTGAAGAGTCGGTATCTTCTTCAGAGAAGAGAAGATGCCTTGCAGCTGCAGAAAATAGAACTTCTCTGCAATTGTGGATAAGCTTCTTTCGTTTTAACACAGGAATCGTTAATGTTTGCTTAACGGCTCTTATCAGCATCTACAAAATTCCTACTGCTACTGGCAGACACACAAGCGCTCAATGTGACATTCAATAATTAGTCGATATTTACAACATGAGAATGAAACACGCAAAAACAGGAGACAGTTGGCTGTCCACCTCCCTGACCACAGGAAAAACAGAATAGACAGAGAGAAGAAACGCGTAGCAACGCATTAATGCTAATGGATTGCAAATGAAACAAATAAATGCTCGACATCGTCGTCATTGCGTCGTCTGATTTTTGGCCCGATAAAAAAAAAAACAAGAGACCAGGACATTACAATTCCAATTACAGAAATACAAAGAAGACATTATCACTCTGTAATTAGAGGGAGGAGTCTGGCATGTGGGTGGCTTTTTCTTTGTTTTTGTTTTTTTCTTTCTCAGAAGCACTTGAAAATTGAATTAAATTTCTAAGAAATTTCTTACTATGTAAAATGGCAATATTTGTAAGAAAGTTGAAATAAAAAGAGAAAATCAAGAAAAAGAGATTTGTAAGACTTAATAAAAATAATCTAAATATTTCTTAAGAAAGATGACACTCGTGATATTGATAAAAAGCAGTTTGTAATCTTGACGAAGTAAATGTCAATGGAAACAATAAATTTTCCGCGACATAGATCTCTTTAAAAAATATATGCAAAAATCCTTTTACAACTAAAATATTTAATAATATAGATTCCTTCTTTAATGAGTTATACAACTCAAGTCTCCAAATAAAGATACAAGAAGCTGAGTTTGCATTTAGGGATTAAGTAAAAAAGAATTACAAACCAAATGGGAAATTTGCCCAAACAACGATTTTTTTTAATTGGAATTAGAATGCCTTTTGAGTCAAGCTGCGACCCTGGGAAGACCGTTTCGAGCTTGTTGAGCTCTTCTCAGCCAGGGCTTTTCAGACAGTGCTAAACTCAAAAGGAAAACGAGGAGAATAATAAGGCATTCAAGATGGAAACAGTGACCCCTCGAAGAGTTAAAACAAGAAAATAAAAAATAAGAACAAATTGTGGAATGCAGAACATTGGGCAGCACTCCGGTGTGGGTAGGTATTTGACCATAAGAAAAGAAATCAAAAAGAAAAAATAAATAGATAAATAAATAAATAAATAGCCCTCTAAAGGGTAAAAAGAAAACAAATAATTCATAATTGCAAACAGAAAGTTAAGTAGCTGTAACAATTAATAAAAAGAATCACTACCACCAGACAAGGATGCAATAGGTTGTTCATACTAAAATTTCTACAGTTTCCAATAATTTTATAAGAAATAAAAAAATCAACATCAACGATATTTATTTAAAACTTATTATTGAGTTCTCAGATGAATAAAATCAAGCACATACATAATTGCAGGCCTGCAGGAACAGATGTTTCACACATTTTCTGTTCTAAACACTTAAATAGGTTTCATTACTATCTAATTACGTAGATACCAAGAAACCACTTTTTGCATTCTAAACTGCCGAGATTAAAAAGAAATATCTCTTACTAAGCAAATTTTTACTTTCAAATCTTTACAAGAAAAAAAAAGGGGGGAGGGGGGATCCGATAGGGCAGTGGTTTAAGCGCTGGACTACGGACTGGAGGAGATCGGGTTCGATTCCCGGCGTTGGTAGGGGTTATTTCTCCTCCAAACGGACCCTAGGGTTCAGCCAGCCCTCTGTCAAGTGCGTTCTTACTAGGGGGTTATAGGCGGATGAGCGTCGTGCTGACCATCCGACCCCAACTTGTCCCGTTGGTCGAGAATCGCTAGGAATCAAAAGCATTCGAGCACCCCGGAGCCTGCATGGCCTGTTGCTGAACAGTTTAACTTTAAAAGAAAACTAAAACCTTCGTAAAACTTTAGAATAAATATATTTAAATATTTAAATCATCAACGTTCTCATTCATCTCATTTATAAGTATATAGTTTCAGAAAGCGTTTCTGTAATCGGTAATTAGAGACTTGTCTGTGAAATCATAAATTTAACTCTATGAAAAAAAAAAATTAGCATGATTTAATTTTCCTCATTGTAAGCATAAATTATGAAGCAGTTAATGTCAATCTACAATTAAAATATCAAATTAACTTTTTTTCCTTTTTATTAATTTTAATCCATTTTCATATTTCTGTGGTTTATTTTTAGAAAACAAAAGTATTTTACGGAAAATGTTTCAGGGCACTGAAATCAATAGCGTTGCCAATGAGACACCAGTTCCAACCCTTTACCAACAAAATAGACAAAAGGCCTCTAAATAGTTTATAAACAATTCTTGTTAATTGGTTTATTGCACTAGGCAAACTAATCAATAATTTGAATTTATCTTGAATCCTCCTTGACAATGAACTCCGAAATAAGTAGAGACGTTAAATATTTTTTCTAGACCAAATTAACAATAATTTAAAAACTCTGTTTAAATATTTTTTATCAAAGTTCTATTGTAATGAATTCTATTGTTTTTTAATATTTGTAATGTTCCTTTGTAGTATAAACATTTTTGGCATTACATTAATTTTTTTTTTAGATGAATAAAATTTCTAAGCGATTTACATTGAATTCCAGGAGTAAAATTGAAATATTACAACATTTCAAATCGATGGGGATTTGAAACGTTTAAGTTTTAATATATTTATTAATTTTATTTGTACTTAGTGCTTTTAGCCTAATAGTCAGCTTCAATTTTATTGAAATATTATGTAGAAAAAACTCCGCAACATTTATTAAACAATAAATAAGAGCATCAAAAATTATATAACAGTTGAACAAAACTATAGTGCTGGCGGTGGATACTTTTTGTTTTTTAATTTTTGTTTTTTGTTTTTTACCTTCTTAAGTCAATTTTTCATAATCGGAAATGCTGCCCCCTCCCCCGCCCATATTCTCTGCTCATTTCGAGACTGTTACCGAGCAAAAGATCTACTTAATAAAGATTTTACTTAATATTTTAATAGAAAATTAAAGATTTTTATATTTGTTAAGTTACTTATACAATTTTCCTTTCTCCTTGTGTAAATTATTCATGTTTTGTTTTTTGTTTTTTAGCTGAATAAAGTTTAGTTTATAAGGACAAATTACATTTAACATTTAACAATTAGGCTAAAAGTATTTTTTTTTTT
>JAFIDM010012231.1:165569290-165584469 GCA_023159025.1 Thereuonema tuberculata
TAATAATAATAATAATAATAATAATAATAATAATAATAATAATAATACTAGAGTCACCCTCACATAAGCTGTACTGGGACCGTCCCATTCACACAGACAAACCTATACATCACAACAGACCTGACATTACACTTGTTGATAAGGTCAACAAACAGACCTATCTCATTGATATTGCAGTTCCCATCAGCAAGAACATGCAGAAAACTCACGCTGACAAGATAAGTAAATACACAGACCTAGCACACGAGCTCCAGAAGCAGTGGAGGCAGGACCGAGTACGTGTTGTACCCATCATCCTGTCCGCTACTGGTCTGGTGCCTCACACATTGCATCACAGCCTCAGCACACTAGGACTTCATAAAAACACTTATGCACAACTCCAGAAGGCTGTAGTACTCAACACAACACGCATAGTTCGGAAATTTATGGACACAAGCACACATCCCTAACTATTCTTCCAAATTTTTTTTTTTTTAATACACTTGGCAATATGTGCTTTGGTCCTTGACCCGCCATATTGTCTTAGCTGGGGAATCCCATGGTTTGAAACTTTTTCGATATAATAATAATAATGTTATGTGAATTGTTTCTTTATTGGATATTTGAAGAAAACATTGTGCTTCAGATATTATATATAAGCCTATATTTAGTACGATAGGCTGCCGGTAAAGATCAGAGAGAGTTAAGTAATATTATAAATATCTATTTCAAGTTTATTTAAATTAAACTTACTATCTGAAGGATATCATTAGAATTAGTATAACTTATGGACTTACAGTAATTTAAGAAGAGGTGGATGGGAAAAGACATTGCATAGAAAAAAGAAAAAAACAGAAATGAGAAGTTGGATTAATTTTTCTTTATCAAAATAATGCACTTTAACTCATTGAAATACTGTTACACTATTTAAAAATTTTAAATGTTCACAGTAAAAAAAAATATGTATTTAACTATCAAATTAATTCTGTATGAAAAATTGCGATTGTTGCAATTAAAGCAATAAATATAATTAATTAATAAGATTTCTCTTAAAATTATCATTACTTTAATTTATTCATAACTGAATAAGTATGTAGTTTATAAGAACCTTTCTATTTAGTGCACTTCAATAAATGAAAAATATATCTTATTTTATAAACGTATTGGGTTTTTTTTGATCATGAAATAAAGTTATTAAATAAATAAAAAATTGAAAATTACTCTTTTGTTTTTAAACTGAAAATACTTAAACCTCGTATTTCCATTCTGCTATATTTCTCTTTGTAATGTTGTAAATCTATTTTTTTGCTGGTTTTATAGATGTCTCTCAACATATTTCTACTGTGTAATGTCAAGCAATATCTTCCTAGGAAATAGAGGCTTTGGGGCAATAAAACCTTAATGTGACATAGTTATGAGGAAATCAATTAAAATCAAAACATTATTTACAATTCCAGGAGATCACTTAACAAACAATCTAGTTCACTAAATTCTTTATGAGTTTTCATGAGCAAATATTAAAAAGAAGAAAAATACAGCTTAATTTTATAATTAAAAAAATAATAATAATACACATGTAAACAAAACAAAACAAAAAAGCCAAGTCAGGTCTATTTGAGAAGTAGAGTTTGCGTGTTTTATGTACTTGAAAAAGAGAAAAACCAAATCTTCCTGTCATTAAAGTTATGAAGTAACTAACAAATATAAATCATTCTAAAGATGGTGGTCAAAAGGGAGAATTTAAAGAGGTATACTTTTTTTTTTTTTCCATTATGTCTTTTTTTTTGATAATAAAATTTGAAATTACAAAGAGAAGGTTGAAGAGACAGGGTTGGCCGTGGATTTGTTATTGTCTCAGTGTGAATGGGGGGCAGGAATTGGGACGAACCAATGAACTGGGAAGCTTAAACAATAAAATGCCCTGACATAATGGTTTTTTAACGTTTCTGATCCACCCAGAAGTTAAGCAAACATTTGCTCTTCGCATTTAAAGAGATGGGAAGGGTCGTCTTGCCTGTAACGCCTACAACAATTATTAATAGAGTTAAGACGGCACTGACATTAAATGCCATTTAAAAGGAATGGAAACGAAGAGAAAGGAATAAATATGGCAAAGGCTTACAAAACTAAACAAAGGCCGTCTGTAGAATTTTAGAATTATCATTGTTGAACTTGAAGGAGAAGAGATTCTAAATCTATTCGGTTCACTCCTTTGTACTAATGGAATCAGTAGATGAGTTCATCCTTGTTACTTTATTCAACTTTTATAAATAAATTAAGAAAATCTAAAAAAAAATTAATGCTTTCAAATGATTATTATTTTGGATAATTAGTATTATCCTGTTAAATTGTAAGCTAAATAAAAATAAAATTTCGAAAACAGAAAGAAAAAGGGAAGGAAATACTGGTTTTTTGTTTTTGTTTGTTTGTTTATTTGTTTTTCTGCTAGCTTAATTTATAAAAA
Organism: Thereuonema tuberculata; assembly: GCA_023159025.1. Taxonomy (NCBI): domain Eukaryota; kingdom Metazoa; phylum Arthropoda; class Chilopoda; order Scutigeromorpha; family Scutigeridae; genus Thereuonema; species Thereuonema tuberculata. The sequence goes on from JAFIDM010012231.1 coordinate 165,571,734, forward strand.
GGAAGTGTTACTTAAATTTTTGGATAAAATTTTCATCAAGAGAATACAAGTTTTAATAAACAAGTTTTAATAAGTAAATCTGCTTGTTCAAAAAAGTCTAATTTTAAAAAATACATTAAATTTAATAAACCTTACTCAAAAAATAAAAATTATTGACAACCTCTGATCTATTAAATAATAGGGTTTGAATAAAAGAATTCAACTTATTGATTTTTGAATTTGAATTAAGAATTTGAGCAAAGTAGAAATGGAGAAAAGAACGTGAGAAAAAACGGTAACTTTCCCAAAAAATAAAGGACTTCATTTTAGCATTGATGTAACCACAATGTTTTTTTCCTGCATAAAAACTTCAGTATTTCTTAATAAAAATATAAATTAATTGGAATTATTATTAATACAATTTTTCTTTAATATCGAATTACGACACTATTATATAAATTTATTGAGATTTGGTTTATTTAATATCTATGCATGACTGTCAGTGTTAAAGTGATTTTTCCTTTTGTAACAGATAGAGCTAACAGCAAAAGGTTAAAGCAAATCAAGAAAACATTCAATGCAGCTGCTACAACTTATGATATTTTCCCGAACCATCAACCAACAAATCACAGTTCTTCAGTGGATGATGCAATGGTAGAGAAACCATCTGCCCGTATCACATAATTTTGGTGTTCGTCTGTTGTCAGGATCAAACTACTCAGCCGAACGATTCTTTTTTTGCACTTGTTAGTCACAAGTTCACTCCTCGTAAATAAAGATTTAATATTTCCTTCTGATGTCATACTATCACTCAAACAACAAAATAAAAACAAAAAATTCAAAACTTAAGTCATTCTATTTCTTCAAATCCTATCCTGAAGCGTCTCGGTAGTCCGACATCTTATTGATTTTTTTAAGAAATTCATGTTTTTGGAAGAGAATGTATTTTCCTGTCGAAATATTATCGCCTCGTATAAAGTAACACACTTTAAAATCGGGGTCGGTGTGTTCGATAGAATTACTATCACTTTTGAAGGATAGCCTGAGGAAATTTATACCTGATATGTATTGTTATTAAGAAAAATTCCATTCCCAATGTTGAACAAATATTGGAGATTCCGGATTAGAACTTTGGCTTATTTTTCCTACGGTGGGTTCTCGATCAAATGGGATCTGTTCTTTCATCGAGATAAAGGCTTCCGACCTCAAAGTCGGCTTATTTGAAGTTCTCTAAAAAGGACTTACTTTATTTTACCAGGATTCGAATTAGCTATCAATCTAAGATCTAAACGTAATCTAAAATCATAAATGTCTGTATCTTCCTATATCGTCAGGCGGAGGTCAAAGCTTCAGAATTAAATACTCTGAAGTTTTTGAGTTCTATTAATACAGTTGCAAATGAATAAACTAAATGCGATTCTTTAAATATTAAAAAAAAATTGGAACAACTTTTTTTTTTTGCCTCTTGTTCATGACAAACCGACATTTTTATAGAAGAGTGACTTTAGTTATCCAGCGTTTTCTTTTCAAAAACGTTTGTGCACAACCATCGTAAAAGGAAATAGTTAATAGTTACTTATCAGGATTTACGATAGACACAAAACTTATCTGTTCTTTCTCATTTAAAAATATAATCTTCCGTATAATTTTTAAGAAAAATGCCGGATCATTAAAATGAAAAGAGTTTATTTCTGATAATTGTCTGTTTCATCGTATATCTGCAAACAACAGCTAGGATAATTGGAATAATTATCCTAGGATAATATATCTGCAAACTACAGCTAGGATAATTCGAACTTGACAAAGTTCACTGCAGTAAATTTAGTGTACATTTCATAATAAAAATTAACAGAAATCAGAGGTCTTCTTTTGATTCACTTTTTTCACTTGATAGTTTATGATTTGAATTTTCAAATTCAACAATCCATCAAATTTAGTATTTTGTTACGTAAAGAGTATTAGTCGGGTATATCCACTAATATCTTAATATCATGCTTTTGTTTCGTCGTGACATGGTTTGCAGACAAATAATCACATTCAAAATGAGTCACTTAAAATAGGTATTCGTTGTTCAGTCTGCCCTGAATACTTCTCTTATCCCATACTAAACATTAACGCTTCACAAATGTTTTTCTACCTATCTCAATCACCTTCACGGATCGGTAATTTTCTTTCTTTTTTTTCTTTTTTTTTTTCATTTTAAGTTGAGTTGGCGTGATTTCTAAATGTCGCCTCATCTGTGAAGACAATGAGAGCGCAGAGTTGTGTCTCAGCTGGGTGAGTGCTCACTCTTAGAACCATACAATCCGCTCCATGAAGTTTTGATAGGCGACAAACGAACTAGGTGTTACGAATGACAGCGAAGAATGATCCCTTTACATTTTACTACCTTCCTAGAACTCGAATGTTAAAGATATTCGAAATTAGATAATAAGCTGTAGAACACAATCTGTCACTCTCGTTATTGGTGGATAATATAAATAGGTTAGATTTAAACCCTTCAGCAGCACAGGAGAGAAAGGCTTCGACGAACAGGACCCAACTGGATGAAGAGAAGAGTCCGAACATCGCCGTTTTACCCTAGATTTAAAAAGACTCTTAACCATAAAATAGATAGGCCTACTTTATAGCAAACAAAGATGGACCGTTATCATATTTTTTAATATGTTAAAATAGATTACCTTTTCTAAACGATGCTTTCATCTAAAGGAGGGCAAAGAATATACCTTTAAATCTACATCTCACATTCAAACTCTCGGACAAATGGGATTATCGTAAAGGATTAATCGAAGTTTGGAGCTCATCCCCTTTGGTTTCAATCCAAATTCTAGCTACTTGGATTTCGTTCTTAGTAGACTAAAACTAACTACTTTGTGAATGTCCTACAAATCGCTTCACTACAAAATTTTAGCACTGCTTTAGTCACGTGCTGGATATTCTATTAGAGCTGTTCGATCAAACAAATCCTTAGCTATTCTTATGTCTTCATAGTAGACATTCTACCTTTCCATTCAAGTTGTCTCTATTAAAAATGGAAAATAGAATTTATTCATTCAGTACTAAAATAAATTTAGTGGTTTAATACAAACGTAACTAAAATCGATTTAGTTTTCCGTAGCAAAAAAATTTATTGAGCACTATAGATGTTGGTCTGCATGTCTTCAGCACATTTGTTAAAATTCTACATAAGAAAAAGTAAATTATTTAAATTAATAAAATGACAACACACAATGTCGAGATAAAATTCAAGTTATAAAAAGTTAAAATACTTAGTGTGAAGCTTTCGGGCTCCTACGCGGCCGCCCCTCATCAACAGTTGATGCATAGGAGCCCGAAAGCTCCATACTAAGTATTTTAACTTTTTATAACTTAAATTTTATCTCGATATTGTGTGTTGGCATTTTATTAATTTAAACATTTTATCTCACACATGATAAAAAAGAAAAAAAAATTAAAAAAGTAACATAAAAGATATATTATAAGTAATCGCAATATTATCTTTCAATCAAAAATAATTAAATCAAGTTTTAAGATTTTAGAGAGGGCGGGAGAGGAAAAGGGGAAAAATTAATTTCTGTATTTAATTTTGGTGTATTTAACGTGTGTGGTAAAACTAAGAATTGAAAGAAATACTTAATAAACACACTGAAAAACATTTTAAGTTATATATTTACGAAATAATATTTCAATCTTTTTAATCTTGCTGACGATGGAGGACTTGACGCCTCCGAAACTGTCCAAGGACCCCCTTTTAATTATGTAATGTATATTTTTATTATTATTTCGTAAATATATAACTTAAAATGTTTTTCAGTGTGTTTATTAAGTATTTCTTTCAATTGTATTTAATTTTCAGTGATTTTCTTCTATCAGTGTTATAATATTCTATTTTACTTCTGCTATTAAAGGAATACTTTATTTGCACGAGAAGAGACGTTGTTTCTTTGATTTTAGATATCAAATAGGCATTTTAGTTCGCCTTCCGCATAACAAATTCCTCCAGAAAGCTTTGAATTAATCTATATTCAAGCAATGGATAAGAACATATTAATTAATTCAATGTCAAAATTAACCAATATTCAAAAAATGTCGAAATTTACCAAGATTTGAATTCGCCTTGTTGGACTGTAACAGTATGTTACTTGTAATATAAATAAATCAAACGATATTAAATATTAACTGTCTGAAAAGATTGTTTGAATTAAATTTGAGATGACTATGAATCGTTGTTATCGATCTTTGATCATTTTATAGGAATTTGTATTTTCTCTTCTTTTAACTTAAGTTTCTCCACTCTTATTACTTTTTTGTACTAAAAGGCTTCGCTTTGTCACTGTCGAAAGGCGCCCTCCAATCGGAGATCCGTCCCCTACAAGGTAATAGATACTGGGATGGTTTCCCGTTGCCTTCCCCAGGAAGCCATTATGGCCGGGTTTCAGACCCGAAAAGAAGAGTGAAGAAGAGGCTGACAAACACGCAGGATAGGAAATTGAAACAACCAAACCGCGACTGGGATTCGAACCCAGGTTCCGACTCATCTGCCTCGTGAGAGACCGCCGCCTTGCGCATGAGACACCCCGGAACGGCCTCTTATTACTAGCCTTGAATTAACATTAAAAGCTGCGTAAATTATAAAAATTGAAGTAAGACGAAACTATCAGTGGAAATGGATGAGTAATCATTGAAACAAAATGAATGAATTCTTTCTGAACAATCGCGTAAGAATTCCGGTATCACAGAGACTAATTCCCATTTACAATAGACAGCATATTTTAGGTGGCATGTATAAGATTCTGCAATTATGTTTTTCCAAAAATACAAAAAAAAAAATAATAATAAATAAATAATTTACGTTAGATATATCCGGAAAGCACAATGGCAGGAAATACTTGTAGTTCTTATGTATAGTACGGCAACAAAACAAAGCTATAACCTAAAGAATATAAATTGTTTAGTGAAATTACAACCCACACTTCTATACATTATGAATCACAGGAATTTTTTCAAAGGCAGTAATGTTTCCATTGTCCTTTTTTTAAAATTCATCGTGCATCAATGGTGGGTACTCTCCACATCCTAAATGACCTACTAATCTGCGCTCCAAATTAATTGTCTTCACAAGATGAAAAGAGACCTAGTTCAAATGTTCTTGAATTATTTTAAGTGGTCAGCCGTTCTTGTCTTACCCTCCGTATTTTTGCATGTTTAATAAGCAATCGTGACACGTAGAGAGTTTTCAAGCTACGAGATAAATTACATGTTTGATCGACTTCGATATCCTATTGGGTTTCGGATGCAGGAAACGCTTCAGTTTACAAGGTGGTGTCCCTCGTCCAACAATAATTATATACAGTGTTTTATGTATCTTCGAAGGAAACAGCCAGACCTGTAATCTTATCGTTACACTGAAAAAAAAGTGCGGAAAATATACAAAGGTGCCTTTTTCTTTTCTTTTTGAACTAAGGCCTTTGTAAAAACAACAAAAAAGAAAACTTAGTGCTTCATTTTTTTTTAGTAGTTTGGTCGATAATTTTTCACCCTGACTAAAATAAGCAGCAGCACAATTTTAGATCGGTTTATTGGAAATTCCATACAACTGTTCCTTTACTTTCTCCTCCCACTAATGACATACTTAGAAGAAAAAGACCTGAGCAACCAAAGGAAGACATTCTCGAAATTATGCTATTTCTTTCTATGTCAGGTCATCCTTTTACCTCATTTTGAAGAAATGAGGATAATTTTTTATATTTTTAAGACAATTTCGATAACATTTTTAAATGAAAATTTATTTTAAGTTATTTTAAAAAGTTGTTCACTGTAATCTTTCTTTCTTTAGTTCCAAACTTTATCTCTAAGGATCATCTCTAGATAAGATAAACAAAATACATTAGGCTAATTTTGGATGCCAATGACAATCTTCGATGAAAAAAAGTTTATGGATTAAAATATTTTAACGAAATAAATAAAATAAAGTATATCGATTTCTGTATAATGTACGGATACAGAAAATTTGAATTAAATTTCACGAATGAAAAATAAAAAATCCTTTGTAATCTCAATCTAATTTGGTGCGGTTGATTTTCCTTTGAAATATAATTCAATATAAATTTTATCGTGTCGTTTTAAAAAAGATTTTAAAAGGATTATTAAAGATAAATGTAGGTGAAATTCCTTTTCCTACACTTACTTCCAAATAACGTAAACTTCCTTCTCCAACATTGTAAGGAATTTCACAATTCGTCGATGTTTTTATGTGAAGTTTAAATTTCAAAGTCGCATTTATTTATTTATCCATGCTTTTGTAGGAAGACGAGACTTTAGTTTCACCAACTTTTTGTTGATGATTGATTTTCTTGTTCATCACTAATCGGGCAACTTTTATATATCTCTGAAAAGACATTCAATATTTGTGCTTGTTTTTAGCCATCTAAATTTAATTTGTTATATAATTTATCTCAATTACAATATGTTGGTCGTATTGATGAATTCTTTTGGGTTAAATTTACTTAATGAAATTACTGTTTGTGATAAATTCAGGAGTGGATTAATGATAACTTGATCGCTCTAATGAGCTATCGATTTAGTAATTAGGCGTATATACAGTAGTTCTTGAATTTCCAATTGCGACGCAGAAATGACATTTTAATTTTTATTCTTTTAAATATTATGAGAATTATTAGAATAATTTAGTTTATAAAATACAATCAGCCTTCATTATGCGAATTATAGGATAATTAATTCATTCCAATATCAAATCTGAAAACTAAATTTTAAAAAATGTATGATTCAATCACTAATATTAAAAAGCCCTTCTGTTTTTACTAAAAGCTAAATTTACATTGAGATTTAGCATTTAACTTCAATTAAAACATTATACATTAAGGATAGCAATTATGCTTCGAAGTCTTCTGTGATGTAGCCTAAGCTTCTTTATCAATCGAAACAAAATGTCTTAATATTTTTTTATATATTTTTTAGGCATTTTTATCAGATTCAAAATTTTAAATATCAAATGTGTGTTTCGGCAAAACCATTTGCACATGCTAAATTAGTAATGAAGAATCATTCTGTTTTGATATCAGTATTCCTCTTTCTAATGCTAATGTGAAACTCAAAAGTTAAACGGGTTTTTTTAATTGCGATGTTGGTATACTTTTTTTTCGGAATATCGTTTCAACTTAAACAACAGTGAAGGCGTAAAATTTCATTTTATTCCCACAATTTTTATAACTAAAGAGAATCAGACATTAAACTTGAACAATGAATTTAGGTATGCTTTCTTTTCTATTTTTTTTTGTAATGGTCTAATAGCAACGAAGAAAGAAGCTTTCAATTCTGTTCTTTCAGGTTAGTCTATTCATTTATTAATGTATTTATTGTAAATTTTAAATGTTTAGAATTCCGGATTTACATATTAACATATTAACTTCTACGAAGTCGTTTCTGTGGCTTAATAACTGTTGTAGTTCGATATTTACTTATTTACTAATTTCCTTACAATTATAGTAAAGTTTGGTGATCAGTTTTATATCTTCAGTTATCTATTCTTTAATTAGTTTCGTTTTAGGATTGAAGATATTTTGGTGAAAATCAACAAAAAATCTTCCTTCATAACAAAAAAGATGCAATGATGCAACTTTTGATTATCATAATGATTTTAAGTCCTAGTTTCCTATTATAATTTTATTAGAGATAAGCATGTTTCGACTTAAAATTATGTTTTCGTTCCAATCCTTTTTAACTTCGGGATTCAAATTAAGAATCGTCTAAAACTTTGATCTAATCTATAAAATCCTGTTGTTCCTAACTACGATGCCGATAGCTCTGTTTATGTGTTTGTATCAATTTGGGCTCCCACAAACTATTTTAACCATTTGTTATTTGTTTAGCCTTCTGGAAGGTCAAGCAACTCGAAATAAAGCTTGTTTTCCATTTTTTTTTGGCAAAATAGAATGATCCTTGCATCATTCTAAGTGCTTTTCAATTTAAAGTAAACAGCCCAGCAAAACTGCTCTGCCATCCAGACAAAGCAACTTGTTATTTTTTTTTTTGAATTGGGTGGATCAACCCATACAAAAAAACTTTCATTCTTTTCAATGATTTTCATCTCAATTTTATTCATGATAGGCTATTAAGAGTAACGCTGTGAAGCACAGCAAATATGCTTAATAGATAATAATCTCTACGCTAATTTTTTTAGGGTAACAAATTTGATAGAATACGAAATATTCTAACAATTCACTATAATCAAATGAGTCTGAAAGCATCAGACTCTCGATAAAAATTATCAATCTGAACAATACAGTAGATTTATTAGAAACAACTAAAGTTCAAAGTAATTTTTTAAAATTTATTCTGCAGTTTTAATAAATTCTTTGATTGACCACATAATCCAAATATTTGTTAATTAAAATACGTGTTATAGATTTTTTTTAATATCCTGCTCCTCAGTTTAAGTTCTTCTACCAATTACATTAATTTTTGGTAATAATTATTAAAAGTAATACAATAAATAGTTATGTTGTCTGCATTACATGGATTTCGTTGGAATTACAGTGTACTCTCGATATCTCGAACTTCGATATCTCGAAAACCTTGATATGTCGAAAAATTATTTTGCTCTTTATATTACATATTCATGTAATCTAGATTATTTTCTCGAAAACTCGCTATCTCGAATTTTTTTTAGCGTCCCTTCAACTTCAAGATATCGAGAGTATACTGTATTGTATTTATCCAGTGACTTCTAAAATTATCGTTAGTGTATTATACCTAATACTGCTCAGCGTTTATGTTTATTGTCATATTAAATATTAAATGTAAATATTAAAGCTGTTCATATCTTCATGACGAAGCAGAGCTAATTGAATTTAAATTGAGTACAGTGTTACCTAATAATTTCAACTGAAACATTAAGCAATTAAATATTAATTAATGTTTATTAACGTTGCTGCTTGACGAATAAAACGAGCGTCATTATATTTGATTGTTTTCTTTTAACAGCTTTCTTTTGGAAAATTTGACTATATACCGCAATTGTAGTTAATAAGTATTTCAAGAAAAGCTTGGCAAATCTATATACTGTATATATAAAGTTTTTAGATAATTTTTCTAGAAATTTTATTTTTAAGTTATTAATATAAAAATTTATAGTTTTCTTTAAATTAAACCTTTCTTTAAAAATTAAAACTTTTTCAGTATTATATTGTATTATTATATTTTTTATAGAAATCTTAGACAAATTAAGATAAGAAGAGACTTCCTAATAGATCTAAGTTATAATAACCATATCCTTAAAAGATGGTTTTGGAACTGCCAAATAGTATTGCTGCAATTTTGGAAGTTTCTGAAAGAGGGTTTTTTTTCTTTTTTATTGCTAATATTTTCATTATTAAAGCTGTTGTTCTGTTAATTAGCATGCTTTAGCATCTAATTATCATTGGCTGGAATTCCTAAGCACTTTCCTTCTAGCATTTTTCGGTACCTCTTGAATGTTGAATTTTCAAACAGCAATGTTTATTTGATAGATCATCAACTAAAGTGACAGAGATATCAATTGTCCTTTTGTGGAGTGAAATGTTGCAGATGGTTGTCAAAATGGCAGTCAAGTTGGAAGATGCTTGACACCAGGGACCATTCACCAACAATGGTCAGAAGAGAGATTTTTACGATGGCAAAAACAGAGAGATCAGAGTGCATCGAAGCAGAAATCAAATCAAGAGGCTGAATTAAAGAGACTTTGTTTATCCCTAGAGACAGTAGAAACCGTGAGAATAGGAAGAACTATTACGTTAATAAAATTGGTTATGAAAAAAAAAATGCAAAAGTAATAACAATAAAAGAATATAACAAATAATATAAAAATAAAAAAAATAAAGAGCACTGAAAATTAATTTTCAGAAAAAACTTTTTTGTTAAATTATTGTTCTAAATATTTAGTAATATATACTGTAGAAACATTAAATGTATTTTGTATTTAATATATTTTTTTTATATTTCGAAGATATTTTACTTCGGTCGCAAGCAACAAATAATTATTCTAAGATTAACAATGTTTGGAAAATTGATTTTTTTGTATATGAATACATTATGTTTTGTATATTTTTTTATATGAACACATTATGTTAGTATACAGATATTCTTATAAATAAGTTCATGTGTTGCATCTTTCATGTTTATGTAAATTCTACTATAATTTAATATAGACAGAAACCGCTGATCAGTTTATTATTTAGAAAACAATACTTATGACAATGAGATTTTTTTAGTGAGCAAATGCTATTGACTTCAATCTATTACAAAATGAATTGAAAACACTGTACTTATATATACATTCATTGCCAAAAAAATTAGTTATCCAGAAGCAGCAGTCGAAATGGAATGACACTTGGTAAAGACAATGAGAATGATGATGCAAATAACTGATTACAACATCACAGCAAATGGGCAGTTTATTCAGGCACACACCCTTTAGGAATACGTCGTACCGTTCCTAATGTGAATGTATACGCTTGATATGGAGTCATAGAGACGTCTAATATTTCGGAAGATCCTCCTGACTGACAGATCATTCATACCAATTGACGGTCGAAGCTGCCATCCCATCTGGTCCCACACAACAGGTCTGGGACAACAAATCAATGGGCAACAAGTCTGGAGACCTGGCTGGCCAAGGAAGGATGTCGACACCACGGAGGCAATGCAGGGAAACCCGCGCTATATGTGGGCGGCCATTATCGCTGTAGACCGTTGTAGCCGCTCCATGAAGAGAAAAGGCCGCAGGATCTCCTGAACATACCGCAGCGCCGTCATATTCACCAGATCATTATCAGCGGAGACCGAGAATCATAGAAGATGACTCACCACACCATCACGCCACCAGTCGCTCAACAATGAAGTCTGGATTTGCGCGCTGCCCAGTGCTTCTCCATACTCGAGTATAATTCGTGACCAGATAAAATTGGATTCGTCACTAAACACTATTCGTTAGAGCCCACATCCGTCCATGTCAACCTCTCATTGAATCATTGCAAACGAAGCCGTCGATAGTGGTGTGATAATGGTAGACATCGGCGGGGAGTCGAGAATACAAGTCTAGTTTTCAAACACAGGGGTTTCTAGTGATGCCGCTACATGTATCTGGATGGTGGAGTACGACACCGTTAATCACTTCGCGCCTGTCAGACGATGACACGATTCCCTCTTCTGGTAGTCTGCCTAGATCTCCCAGTGCCTTCCTTGCCCATGTGTGTGGTCTCTCACGTCTTCACTTCTCCCAACATCGACGAACAGTAACAGTCGAAACGATCCAGGTGACAGCCACTTCGACGAAACGACCAGATTGCTTCCTACAGTCCAATGAAGCGACCTCGCTCAAAAATGTTTCGAATGCGTCGTCGAGGCATGCTGAGGACTCAGAAACCTGCACTCGACAACCACGCTGATTATAAAGCACACAGAGGACAGATGACTACCTTTCACATGACTACAGCAGTAGGGATACTAACGCTCCTGGTGGCAGTTCTTTACGGGCAATCGCAGCCCAACTGCAATCAATGCACGACTACCTGTGACCGTCACATTCCCGAATCATTCTATCTGGGTTGCTAATTTTTTTGTCGTTGTTATACATCATTGCAGGTCTTCCCTCCTTTGACTGACGAACGATAGCGATAGCTGAAACAATTGTGGTAAATTTCTTGTAATGGAAGAAAGATCACGAATCGAAATATTTGTATTTTATTTGTCCAGTATAAGTTTGTTTGTTTCCCTTAATTTTTTCCCTTTCTGTTTCATGTTATCTTTCACAAGAATGAATTGAAAGCCAGAAAAAAGTCCGTTATAGTTATTTGAAATGTAAATATTATTATGAATTTTTAATGTGAGTTAATAAGAATGATAAGCTGTGCCTTGAAGAACGCGTTAAAACTGTAATAAAAATTAATAATATAATTTTTATTTAACATTAAGAAAATGTAATATAGATTATGGTAAGACTTGCAATTCAAAAGGGAATTTTCATGAAATTAATAAGTATGGGACTTAAATAAAAATCTCAGATTAAATAATATTGTTAATTGAAATAGTTATTTTGTTAGGAAACACATGTTGAGGAAAAAAAAGCCTATAATTTTCACTCCCTTACCCATGAAAATTACATCCTGCTTTGTCTCAAGAGGGTTGAAAGCATAAAAGGATGAAAACATCAACGACATAAATGTTTTGAATAGAATATGGGTTCATTTACATTTACCTCCCGAAACAGGTAACACGGAAATATTCTTTGATCTCTCTCTTTGCAATTATTAGACAGTGCCATTCTGAAAGACATGGAGATTAAAATCAATAATTTTTTACAGTTCTTATTTCATTGTAGAAAATGGCTCCTATATGAAAGTGATTCACATATAGAAACGACTTGTCAGCTTCTCAGCACGACAATGTTTAATAATTTTCCGCAATCTCATGATTGCAGTTTTTGGGAATAGGAGGAAAAAAATAACTATCAAAAGTTATTTTAGTTTTGCTTTATATTATTACGGCGAAACTGATAACTAAATCATTAAACAATTAACAAAAGACAGAATAAAAAATGATAAATGTAAAAGTAAAAAAAAAAAAAAAAAATGAAGTCGAAATAATTTAGCATTATAATTACGGTAATAATTATATTAGTTGATAACTTTTTTTTTATAAGGAATTGGTGCAAGAATTTAATAAATGCTTGGATCGATAAAATTACCATATGGTAAATATG